>CAJVCO010000466.1:0-91791 GCA_910595825.1 Philhelius pedissequus
GAATGTCTACAAAGTGTATATCCATTTTTTTATATGTCTGTTCCCAACAAATTAACTCTTTATACTAATAAATTATCATATAAGTACATACAATTTAAGTAAGTTTGTTAACTTCTCCTGTTAATGGATTGTACTCAATTATCATGAAGTATCATACAATACATGGTTGTTAAAGCAGGAATCGGAGTTAATGTTTTAAGCTCAATTCTTACATCCACAGGACCTGTTTTAATTGTTTCATTTTGACGTGAACAGTCGATAACCATAATTGGGGCAATATCCTTAAAATCCGTTCTTGATAAAAGAGGCCTTGCTTGTTTCTGATAGTATGAATGTTGAAATTTGCTATACATATCATAGAGAACGGCATATCGATCTAGTTTATATTTAATGTTTAAATCCTCTCGGGGGTAAGATTCAGAACTTAAATGAACTTTTACATTGCTGACATCACAATTATCAAATTTGCTAGCATCTTTATTTCGTTGATTTTTTCTATCAGTTTGTAGAGCAATGATGATATATCTAGGCTTCTCAAGTTGACTTGAAGTTTTCACCGTCCATATATGATCAGTGGTGGTTGATAGTGTTGGATATTCATACATTTCCCAATTACGAAAATGAATTTGAATGGGCTTTAATTGAATTTGCTTCAATAAGTTAAGTTTATTTGAATCAGATAGAGAGATGTGTGGAACTCTCCATTGCAATTTAAAAATTGATAGTTTTAATTCTTCATTATCTTTGGAAAAATAAGCATTCTCATTAGATCGAGCGCGAATTAAAACTAGTTCATGTCTCGCATTTGCTATAATCTTTTTATAATCTTCAGCAAACCCCAATAGATTTTTCAATGGCAAACAAAAATTAAAAATGCCTAACGCTGGAGAAATACTAGTGTTTCCACTCCATGATCCATTTTCTAAGCTTTTACTTTCATTTTCATTTAAAGATATATAATTTTTCAAGGTCGATGTGATTCCAACGTTTTTATTGTTTTCAATGTCTACACCATTTAATTCATAATGTATTTCCTCAAATAGAAAAGCTATTGCATTATTAATTAATTTTCCTGTTGAAACAGTTCCATCTTCTTTAGTCAGACCTCCTTCTATATAAATGTAACTTTCACAGGGTAGTATACATAAATCCTGTTGTTGTATGGGTATGCGTATTTCATCACTTGGATTGAATGACTGAAGAAATGGTGAATAGCTGTGGTATTCAAACTTAGATATACTATTATCATAGTTTGCTCCATGAGTAATATCCAATATATCATTCATTTTTTTATTTTAGTTTAAATCCTAGGGAAAGAAGATAAGATTTATTTTCAGGAGATAACTTATGTGTTGTCAGTTTTGATGTTCGAGTAGAACTACTTGAATGAGTAGTTTTGATATCTGTTAAATAATTATTATTATGTATTAACATTCTTTCGATTTGGAGTTAAATGTAATCGTGCTGTTATTCTTTCTCCTCTAAAATTTTTTAGATCACCGTCCTGGTCCACAAGTTTTAAAGTTATAGTACTTACTCGTTTAACATTCACTGGTAAATAGATAACATTTTTTGGAACCTCTATGATTTTATAGCCTGATCCTGCTTCTGGTGAAAATTCATGAATTGTATGCACAGAAGTGTTATTAAAATAAGAACCAGTAATGATGTTACACTCGATTCGTATTACATTTACTTTGTTTATATCTATGGGTAAGTCAGATGAGTGAGTCTCCCCAGCGTTGAGAACACGTTTACTGAAGCCTAATAATTTTCCAATAGTTCTATCCTTATTGAAATAAATTGTCTCATTAGATTCAATATCACATTCCATTGTGTTATTATTTGCTTATATTGTAACATTAGCGACAGAATTTTTTGTAAATAATACTTCTGATATATATGAAGCAATTGCATCAATTTCATACGAGCCTGTAGGGATTTCGATTCTAAACTCTCCAACATGAAACAGATTATTATTCTCATCAACATTTGGTATAGAGTTATAAGTCTGAAAATCAATCAATCCACAAACATAGTCTTGATCTAAATTTAAAGGTGGAAAATATTCAGCTGATAGAATAGAGGTACAACCGCTTAGTGTAAGTGTCATCGCTATGATGATAAAAAATACAATGAAACCATATGTATATAAAACTCTTTATTTATTTAATTGAAAATAACAATCATATAAAAATCTTAAACATAAATGACCACAATTAAATGAGTTATAGTTTTGATATTTTGTATAATTATAATTAATTTTTTCGCTTAAATAGTTAATAATTTCAATAGGAGGTTGAAGATTTCCAAAGCTATCAAAATATTCAATATAATCATCTTTTTTATTGTACGCTACCCAATGTGTACCGGGACCGTTTGAGGAATCTAGATTTACAATTCCACACTCATTTTTCCCAAGGTTTTCTTTTTGTTAAATTATCTCTCATGAAAACTCCTCGAAAATTTGGAATTAATTTCTTTGTGAAATTTCTCAAATCTATTTCATTTAACGCACGATTGGGTAGTGAGCTTAAAAGTTTCTTGACTGTGGATTTAAAGTCCAAGCCCTTTTCTATAAGGTTTAAGGTATAGACCATAACCTACTGCAGTGGATTCTATTTGTTGATTATGACGTTTTTTCTCCTCTAAATCTTTTTTAGCAATGCTAATATCATTGACAGCCTTTGCTACTCCTGCAGCGTCTCCTGTTAAAGCCCCAAGAGCTGAAAGTCCAGCAAACAAGGGTACGAGAAATGGAATTACACCACCAATTTTCGGTACAGAAATAACTCTAGGTGTCTTAATGTTATTACTGTTTTTTCTAACTGTTTTCTTAGCAGATGATATGGCTATTTTGATAGCTTTTTCCAGATTAATTGGCTTTCTATGTTTAATATTATTTCCAATAACTTTCATTACTTTTCTAAAAGAAAGCGGTTTAGTCTTATTATATGTTTTAATCTTTTTATTTTTAGCCATTTTATCCTTAGCCTTTTTATCTACATTCTTAGAACACCCCATTCCAAATTTTGTTTTTGTCTTCATGATATTGGTAACCAATAGCGCATTTGCTCGCTCAGCTATACTAGCGTCTTTAGATTTAACTCGCTGCCAAGCTTTTTCGGTTAATATCTTATCGACGATGTGTCGATCAGCTGTATCTTTAAATTTTCAATACGATATATCGTGTTGTTTGCATGCTTGATCAAGCAAATTAACCCCCGGATCTCCTTGAGCTAAACGTTTTTCAAGTTTTGTTCCTGGTCCACAATATTGATAGCCTGGTAAATTTGTTCAATAGGAAGTTTGTTTATTAAAGAATTTAATAAACCTTCTCCTTTCAGAATGTTTTGTCGAGTGATAGACTTTTTCGAATAATCGAACATTTTATATAATAATCTTTACGCTAGAATGGTTTAAAGCAAAATGATACTTTTGAATATAAACTATGAATTTATAGGAAATCATTTAGTTTTTATGACAATGCGATTCGTTAAACAACAGTATCAGCTACCAGTAAAAAATATGGAGTTGACTAAAAATATTGAAAGAAAAAAACATGGTAAACTATTTCCTAATAGTATACGAGGTTTAATTACGGGTCACTCAAACTGTGGAAAAATTAACGTTATGATGAGTTTGCTACAACATCCCAATGGATTAAAATTTGAAAATATTTATATATATTTTAAATCTCTACATCAACCAAAGTATTAGTTTTTACGAAAAGCTATAAAACCTATAAAAAATATGGGTTTCTTCACTTTTGCCAATAACAGTGATGTTATTCCACCCGAAGAGGCTAAACCGAATTCTATATTTATTTTTGACGACATTGCCTGTGAAAAACAAGACACAGTTCGAGTATACTTTAGTATGGGGCGGCATCATCATATTGATAGTTTTTACTTATGTCAAACTTATACAAGAATACCCAAACACTTAATTCGAGATAACGCAAATTTCTCATTATCTTCAAACAGGATGATATGAACCTTAAACATATATATAATGATCATATTAATTGAGATACGGCATTTAATACATTCCTAAAGGTCTGTGCAGAATGTTGGAATACAAATTATGGATTTATGGTAATTGATGAGGATAGTCCTTTGAATGAAGGTCGTTATAGAAAAGGCTTTGACTGTTTTCTTCAGTTATAAAGCAGATAACATTTTCAATTTCACATCATATGTATAGTAATGTTCTATGAGAACAGTACAGAGCAGTTCAGTGAGCAGATAATAGCAGTAAAAAGCAGTTCAGATCAGTTTGAGACTCAGTATTCATCAGTTAAGATCAGTTATCTTAATATCAAATTCAGTTTAAGACCTTTTGAACGCTTCTTTCATCAACTACGAAATTTATTAACAGCCTGCCTCTGTAAGAAAAAATTAATTTTACATGATGATGAATATAGATGTAAAACTAACAAAAGAACTAATTAGAACTACAGATGCTCTACGAAAGAAATATAAAGCTCTTAAGACAGGTAGAGAAGCTTACGAAACTCAAATTGAGGAAACTTTTAAACCACTTACAAGACCCCTAAACGAGCTGGTTAAACAATCAAATAGTACACAAGATAAAAATAATCTTAGTGGAATCCCTTCAAAGAAAATAAAAGTCAATTCGGAACAACTTCACCATCCTGATGAATTCACCACCCCCAAGTCTTCTATTGATGACTCACCAAATTTTACTGATGATAATGATAATAGTAGAAATACACTAAAAAGAACAAAGAAACGCTCCGCAACTTTGCGGAGCAATTATCAAAAGAAGAATTTCATGACACACCTAAAAAATATGTGGATTTATTTATAAATAATTCCAACACTCTTGATAAAACATATGGTATACATTCAAAAGATGAAAAGTGGTATATAGGTAATGCTGAGTTTAATATTCTCGGAAACGACATTGAAATTAGAGATAAAACCTTTGAGGGTACAAATGGATTATATGAGCTTATATTTAAGAAAAACCCTGATAAAAATATTTACACAGATGAAGATTTAAAAAACTATAAGATAATACTATCTCTCACCAATGCACATAGAATTGATCATAATTCTCAAAAACAAGTACATGGTAATCGAGGATATAAGTATAAGAACATTATAAGTAAATTATTTGGAGTAACAAAAAATACTTCTAATAATTCATTATCTTCACCCATACAAACACCAACCGGAAGTGGTTTATTACAGCTATCAAAATTGAAAAAAGACTATATATTTTGGGATAATCCCAATGAACTTGTAGATCGAATAAGACTTCTAATTGTTTCACAACAAGCTGGAAATAATAATCACTCTAACGAAATTTGTTTCAATCATTGAAGAACTTAAAGAAGCTAATATTATCGAATACAAAAAAAAGAAAAGATGAGTGTTGATAAATTTGGTCGTTTCACAAATAGAGGACCAAGAGGAAAACAGGGGGACCAGGGTCCAATAGGTATACAGGGAGAGCGAGGCTTACCAGGACCAGCCGTTGAGGGTTTTTTAAAAACAGAAAGCGGTGATTACGATATAAGCTTTAAACGATTAACCAATATTCACATTCCCGAAGAAGAGGGGGACGCCACCACCAAAAAATATGTTGATGAATTATACGAACGAATTAGAAAATACATTGATAATGAAGTTGTTGAAAAATTTGATAAGCTATTGACGGAGATGACTGAACATCAATATTTAAATAATCAACCATTACCAAAGCTTTAGTCTTTAACTTAACTCTGCAGTGTGACAACACATTCTTTCATTCATTATGTCTAACATAGATTATACATTAATTCTTGATGAAATTTTACAACTTTTGTAAACTAATCAACATCAATTATTGGAAGAACATTATCAGGAGATTTTAAATAGTATAATCTTCTTTAAAGGATTCATGAATGTATCCACTACAATTTCACAGCATGGATGCCATTTTAATAACTGCTCGTGGTCTTCAAACCTATGTCAAGATGGACCAGATACATGTGCATGCTACATGCTTAAAAATAGAATGTTGAGAATTAAAAAATTAATGGCTCTATACAAAAGATTAAAATAGTGAAAGCAAACCTTGTAATTATTATATTAAATGTCTTAAATAAATAAACATATATATATACATAAAAAGAATAAACATATTGTTTTTTTTTATCATTCAATAAAAAAGATGAGTCAAAGAAACGTTGTTGAACCTGCTCGAAGGAATTTTCCAAAAAGACGAGTTATTATTAAGGGCTTAGATGATTTATGGCAAGCTGATCTTGTTGAGATGATTGTATATTCACCTGAAAATGATAATTATCGATATCTTCTCAGAGTTATTGACACATTTTCAAAATTTGTTTGGACGGTTCCTATTAAAAATAAAACAGGAGGGAATGTCACTCTGGCTATGAGGGATATACTAAATAAAGGTCGTCGCCCAAAAAATTTACAAACAGATGATGGAAAAGAATTTTTTAATAGATTTGATTAAGATTAAGATTGATTTTTATTTACATTTCGCAATTTTTTACAAAAATATCATAGGTATAATCAATTAAATGCATGGCTTTGCCGTTTGCCTGATTGACAATGAATTTAAATAATTACTTTATATTTTTAATATTCAATAAGTTACAGTATTCATTTAAAGACATTCATTTATAATTCTGTTTCTATAATTAATTGCCGTTTTACAATATTTGTATAATTTAGATACGTTCATTTCATTAAGAAGATTTAAGGTTTCGTCATCCGTAAAAAAGTCACTACCCAAAAAGTATCTTCTTGTTTCCCTTAATATCGGGCACCTTCCAACAAAATGTAATATATCCTCACGCTCCGCCATATTGCACATATTGCAAAGTATTTGTAGTTCTTCGCGATGCGGTATAAAATTCAAATTAAGAAGTTCACCTCTTAGCCGGAACATGCTTGAAATTTGATCGATGGTGTAGTCATCTCGGAAATAGTTACGTTCATTAATGTTATAGCTCAATTTACTGTAGATCATTCGGTGTAATGAATTTGATGCCTCTTCCTTGTATCTGTCTCTATAGATTTCATCTAGACGAATAATCATCGTATACAACGTAGGCTTCCAAGACCTCCATTCACTAGAATTTATTTCCAGACCTGCATCTTGTGAAAGTTCAATCCAGTTTTTAAACCATCCTGACTTGGAGTGTATAGCATGAAGAGCCGCCTTTTTTTGGAAGCCGATTATTTGGCATCTTAAGAACTTTGTTAATGTAGTCGACTTGCAGTTTTAATGTTTTGATCAATAGTGGAGATAAAACCGTTTCCAGAAAAATCATATAATTCGGAGTGCTAGGTGGCAAACGAAATATTCGTTTTATATAATATCTGAGGAGTTTTTCTACTGGTTCATATTTTTTACCACCCCACACTTGCGCTGCATAGAAATGAATTGATTGTGAAACTGCTTCGAACACTTTATATTTGTTGCTATGTGCAATAGCCTTGTTATTAAAACACTCCTGCCATGTTACATTAATAGCTGTCTTAGCTTTCGCAAGCTTATCGGTGAGATGCCTTTCCATGTTAAGGTTATTGGTGAAATAGACACCCAAGTATTTGTAATCTTTCACAACTTCAATTTGTTCATCATTCAAACACCAATGTTCGTTAGACCTGGACCTGCCTCCACCTTTTTTAAATATCATAACCTTCGACTTGTTAAGGTTGATCAACAAGCTCCATCGCATACAATATTCGGCCAGTCTATTTATCATTTGCAGGAGGGATTCTGGTGAGCTAGCAAACAGTACAATGTCATCTGCAAAAAGAAGAGCTTTAATGATGACTCCAGTGTACTCCACGCCCCCTGGTAGTGCTTCAGTTAGATCATCGATGAATAGCTCGAACAAACTTGGACTTAGCGCACAACCTTGTCTTACCCCTGACTCCGTCGAAAACCAATCAGATATAGTTTTGCCATTCCAAACCGCTACTTTGTTATCCATGTACAAGTTTCGCAGAACTCGGCCAAGCTTAAACGACATTCCTAATCCATATAACTTGTACATCAATGCGTTTCTGTCCACGGTGTCGAAGGCTCCTTTCAAATCGACAAAAAATGTGTAAAGTTTTTTACTTCTCGAAATAAACCAGTCGGCGATGCTATTGAGCACAAATATATGGTCTATTGTAGAGTACCCTGTTCTGAACCCCGCTTGAAACTCACTTAGTAAATTATTTGAATCTATCCAAGTGTTCAATCTTCTTAGTAGTATCGTGGTAAAAATTTTATAAGATGAGTTCAAAAACGAGATGCCTCTATAATTTGCCGGATCCTCTATGTTGCCTTTTTTGTGGACTGGAAATATCAGGGCATCTTTGAACTGTTGAGGAATATCCCCAGTTTCCAGAATTTGGTTGAATACTTCTGTCTATTGCTTAGTTAGCTCTTCCGTTCCATATCTATAGAATTCCGTTGGTATTCTATCAGAACCTGCTGCCTTTCCATCAGATAGTGAATTTAGAGATGCTTTAACCTCTTCTTGGGATATTGACGTTTCCAAAATGTAGTCATGGAATCCAGGTGGGGCGTACTGCATCATGCATGGGTTTATGGCGTTTGAGTTTAGCAGTTCTTTGAAGTGATTTTTTAATCTATTACAATCTAGCTTGGGACTGATGATGTATTTTGCTCCATTAAGTTTCCGGGCCAAGTTCCAAAATTCAGATGGGTTATTGCACATGGCAAGTTTTTGCGCTTCAGCTTCATAATAAATTTTGTTTTTATCCTTGCACAGAATTTTGAAACTTTGGTTATACTTTATATACAAGTTTTTTGCGGAGGATTGATTACATCGTCTGTACTCATTTAGCCAGACATATGATAAGTTTCTTGCCTGCATACACTCTTTATCAAACCATGGTTCTTTATAGGTATTCTTTTTCTGCCAATTATTATTTACCGGTACCTGATATGCCTCTTTTATACAACTCTCGATATTTGCTAGGCTACTTTCATATTCATGGGTCAGCAGAAGTGTATTCAACTGTCGCCTATATATTGGGGCAGTTGAATTTGACCAATGCAATTTAGGCATTAGTTCTAAATTTATTCTTTCATCATTTCCCTCTTTTCCACCTTTAAATGACACAATAATCGGCATATGATCTGAGTAAGTTTTCTTTTCTACCTCGAAATCTGTTATAAATAAATTCCAATCACCGCCTGCAATGCTATAATCGATGACCGAACTTTCCTGCTTCCCGACAAAGGTGTATTCTCTAGCTCATCTCCTTTACTCGTACCATTTTGAATTCTAAGCCCAAACGAGTTGCACAGTTCAAGAATTTTCGCACCTCTTGCATTTTTAGTTGAATCCCTAGTTTTTCTTCTACACCCCATCCGTTCATTTAATTTTTTAATACATCTTTTCAAAAACTTATGAAACAATTTAAAATCAAGCACTATTCTACATTTAGTGTTCTTAAAGCTTCGATTGTTGAACGATTTAATCACACTTTGAAGACATATATATAGAAAGAATTCAGTTTGAATGGATCATATCGCTGGATTGATATTATAGAACAGCTGACACACACCTACAATAATTCTAAACATCGCACAATAAAGATGAAACCATCTCAAGTTAATACTACAAACGAAAAAAATATTACTATCCAAAATTTATAATCATGTTAAAATTAATATTACTCCAAAATTTAAAATTGGGGATTCAGTCAGAATTAGTAAATATAAACATATATTTGAGAAAGGATACACACCAAATTGGACTACTGAAATATTTAAGATAATCAAAGTACAGCATACAAATCCAATAACATACCTATTGGAAGACTATCAAGGGCATCCTATTAAAGGAGGATTTTACGAACTCGAACTCCAAAAAACTAAGCTCCCTGATACATATCTAATCGAGAAAGTACTTCAAAGAAAAAAAGATAAAATATTTGTGAAATGGCTTGGTTTCTCATCAGATCACAACTCTTGGATACCTATTCCCAAAGACAATAAATAAAACACATTTTTTATAATTTTTTTAAAAATAAAACTTTATTGATAAGTAAATTTATATATGTTTTGTTTTTCTTAAGAGATATTCATTTGGTATGTATGCGCTTCATTGTTTTGAAATTCAGTAATTCAACATCAGATTTATATTCATGATCCTCCTTCATAAAGATTTCAACTTCTCCATTACTTAGCACTCTCTCTGTTTCATATTCATGATATTCATAACATTTAATACTGAGTGTTCGTAGATTATAATTGCTATCATACGAACATCGAATTGTTAACGTCTTATAATCATCAAACTCGAGCTTAAAATGTCTATAAAAAACTTCTTTACTTTGAATAATTCCAGATATTTCAGTTTCTTTTTTAACTAAGTCTACGGTTACTGTTTTCTCATCGAAAATTTTGTTTATAGATTTTGTTGTTGTTGTTGTTGTTGTTGTTGTGGTTGTTGACTCACCATCTGATGCATGATTATCATTTTGGAATGATGTTGTATCTGAATTTGTACTATTGTGTAAGTTCTTAGCGTTACGAAAGGATAATTCTATTTGTACTGTATCATTATTAGGTAAATTCAATGAAAACGAAAGATTGTCAGTTGTATTTGATTGTTGTAAATTTATATCCAAAGGTAGAGGTGATGTAATAATTAGTGATGGAAAAATTGAAAATAGACATAAAATGAATGAGAAAAACAGCATTTTAAAAGAAGGTTGTCAACCAATGGTTTATCGGAAACTAATAAACATAACACCTCAACATTATATTTTATATAATTTTATTCTATATATTCATATATATATATATATGTATAGCTCCTACGTCTTTTATTCTTATTTCATTTACATTTATTAAGATACATTCAATTGAAATAAGTCTTGAGCGCGTTCATTTTTCTCTTTATTCTTCTTAAATTTTTGAGGTGTATTAAGTAATTCAGCGTCACCAAACGGACAAAGCGATGGTTATTCACCCTCTTTCCTCTTTAAAGCATTTGAATGAGGTGTAATCATTCCGCTCAGTGTTAGCTGTCCTCCTATAATTAAATTTTAGAATTATATAATTTTTTTTGTCAACAAAGTAATATCCCCACCTAAAAGTCTAAATCGTACATGCTGCATAGGTTCAAACTGTAACCTAAAACTATGGATATGAGATATGCTCTCACCATTTCTAATATGAAACAGCTTACATTCTACCCCATGTTCTGGTTGTACTAGTAATCTCATTCCATCACTATAGAATGATACATCTGTAAGTCTCATCTCCAACCAACCAGATTCGCAGATACAGAATGTATCTCCTTCTCGTAATCTTTCAATCCAGAACATTTGTGCTTGTTGTCTCACCCTCTGCGAAGGTAGAAATCTAAATGAGTCTAAGAATTCTAATTCTAAAAACTCTCCTTGCTTGCTATTAACCAGCGCCGCCGCCGCCGCCGCCGCCACGCATCGCACCCGCCCGCATCGCACCCGCCCGCATCACGACCTAATCACTGCATTGCCCCCCATTTATATAATATTCAATGACATATTACCCCAAACGCTAGCGCCATACCTTATCATACAATTTTTTCCTTTTCTTAATATACTTCCCAACACCTTCAACCACCATTACCCCGCCCCGCGCCGTCGCCTCGCATCACACTCCACACATCGATACCTAATCACTTCATGTGACCGTTGCTGCTGGTGTAGCCCCAAAAATAATTTATGCGTCATCCAAGATATGATTTCTACAATTTAAAACGAAAAAAAAAATTGAATAATTCTTAAGCCCCTAGTATATGATTCATACTACATAAAAAAATTATTTTCTATTAGCTATTTAAACAGCGTGACGATTACCATGAAATCACTTCTCAAGCAACATCATGCGATACTATTTTGATAGCAACACCATACGACCAGTATATAGGCTGTGCCGGTGGTGCCCCGAACCCGCTTATTACTACTACTCTCCAGAGTGTAATTGTTGAGCGCATGTCTTGCTCGATAACTCCTTGCAAAATGTTAACGTTGTTGCTCCGTTGCAGTCCTCAACAGCTAGCACTTGTCTTCCACATTCCGCCACCACATCATCTCCATTGAAGGATAGAATATTGCCGTTATGAGCAACAGGGTAGATTATTACTTTCTTACAAACTAACTTAGGTCTAGGATAATTAATTATGAAATGTAAAATATTATCATTTTGCAGAACCCTTACATTTGACACTTCCATAAGTTCTGTAACACTTACATTAAAAAATTGTTCGTTTATTATGAATTTTAAGTCATCATCATCTAAAATTACCGGGTTTATAACCCTGAGCTTTGCAAGTGCTATAGAGAGCATTAGATTTTGAATTTCTGAAATGAGCATTCTATTTCTGGTTAACAAGATTTCATAAACATGAACAGTGTCGATTTGTGATTTTTTCGAATAAGCCAAAATATTATGTATGGTGTCTGTTAACCTATTAATTTGCTCCTGAGATTTTGTGTTTATTACAGCTTGTCTATTGTTGGAATCGATCAATTGGGCTTGATTAAATTTAATTTTCTCGAAGTCGTCAAAGTCAGGGGTGCCAGCTACAATTTTTAAACCTGTGCCTAAGAAGTTTAAACTCCTTGCGTTTCTATGATGGATACTTATACTCGTGAAGAGTGTTTCTAAGTGCTTAAGGTCTATTTCCACAATTTTTCGCATATGCGACTGTGGAGGGAACAGCTCAGTCATGTTTTTTGATTCGTTTATTATTTGCTTAAAGGCAGTCAAATTTGTTGTGTGGCGTAAGTATCCGTTAACCTTCCAGACAATGACATCCCCGACTAGTATTGGAATATAGTTAGAACTGGTGTAGTCCGTTAATTTAGACACGACTGTTGTCATCATAAATAATAGAAGAATCCTGAAAGATTAATTGTAAAAATATGAAATAATAAAGGTTCTATTTTAGATTGTCCTTATGGACTACCCTCCCTTTAATTAGAACCGTTGTCCCTAAATCGGCTTCCACTTTCTCTTCAACGTATAATGGAGTTAACTTATTACATAATCGTCTATTTGTTTTTACTAATACCTTTTCTCCTACACTGAAAATTCTGTTCTGCCTTGTTTCATTATCCCTTTGCAACTGTAATTCTTGGACCTTTTGAACTTTATTTTTGATTTTTTCTCTAAATTCTGTCGGGGACGAGTGTATTACATCAATTGGTCTTTGGTTCGTAACAGAGTGGACGGTCCTATTGTATTCTACTGTTGCTAATAGTATTAATTCGACTGTATCTTCGACTGTACTTCTAAGTTTTAGACATCTTGCAATTCCTAATAGAGTGCTGTGAAACCTTTCTACTTGACCGTTGGATGTACTGTGTAAGGGTGGAGCATTTACTATGTGAACATTAAAATGATTGAGCAAAATCGACCTAATTGTCTCGGATTTTAAAGAAGCTTCATTATCACAAAAGATTCGTTTTGTATTTGGGAAAATGTTCATTATCTCCAGGATTGGAACTTTTACGTCTATTATTGTACGTGATGCTATTGGCATCACAACCGTAAATTTGGAAAACTTGTCAATGCAAGTTAAAAAATATTTTTTATCCGTGGAGAATATGTCGACGTGAAGCATTTCTCCAGCATACGAGGGGACTGGTGTCTCGCCAATCCATTGTTTTTTGGATGCCGATCGTACTTCGACTTTGAACATATTTTACAATTTGCCACAATCTCATTTGCCTGTTTTGTCATTTTCGGAAAAAAATAGTCACAAAGAATTTGTTTAATGTTTTCTTGAGCTGCTCTATGTGCTTGGTTGTGTTCAGTAATTATAATTTCTTTTTGTTCATTCGGGTCGAATATATCCAACACAAATTTGTTAGTATGCCAAAACTTAGTTGATGGAAATAACTCGACTAAATTGTGTTGAATAAAAGCTAGAACTGGTAGGTCACAATGAATTACGTTGACAACATCTAATTTAATCACGTTTCTTAAAGTGTTTATCAATGTATTCCTTTCTGAAAAATTAATGAAATGTCTAGTTTTATTCCAAATATTATAAATGTACGGGTTGAAGCGATTGGGGCCTCCTCTATAACTATTTGATTTATGAAGCAGTTTAAAGGTTTATCCGTTGTGCCTATTACATAAGTCAAGGATAGTTCGCTGTGAATTGTAGCGGCATCAGAAGACGCCTCGTTCTCCAATGCATGAATATTTTGCCGCGAAAGTACATCAGCGACATAATTCTCCTTTCCTGGCTTGTAAAATATTTGAGCATTATGCTCGTCTACAAAAGCTTTACAGCGCTTAATTTTAGCATTTGTGTTTTTATCTGAAACTGAAAACGAAAGAGTTTGATGATCTGTAAAAATGTTTAGAGTTTTCACTCCATTTCCCCATTGGGGGGTGGCCGTGGCGCGATAGTTGTGTGTTCGCCTGTCAACCTCATGGTCACAGGTTCGATCCCTGCCGTAGTCTATGTCTTCTTATTTTCCATTAAAACCAATTCTAAAAATAATTGTCATACAATGAGTTGCTGGTTTACCCATGACATGCTGTTTAGGCATAACACTAACAACATGTGATTGAGTAAAACTAGTATACCGATAAAATATGACAAAAGGATAAAAAAATTAATGCGAATTATAAGGGACAACGATAAATAAGACACGGAAATTTCTCCGCATTAGTTCAGCCGCCATCCCTGGAGATAAAATCTGACACAACAACCACCTACAGTCTCCGAATATCACGCCACACATCTTTCCTATCATTCTTTCTCTTCCTTAACCTCACCCTCACGCCCGCGCTGTGTTGAAACATTTAAAGGGTATTCATAATCCCTTGAGCGCGTGTAGATTATAAAAAAAAAAAAAAAAAAAAAAAAAAAATATAGATAGTTACGTAGATTTTTTAAGGACCACACTATGGCCAACAGTTCTCTTTCATTTGTTGCAAATTGCAACTCTTTATCTTTGAGTGTTCTTGAAATCATTGTTATAGGCTTTCCATTTTGTGACAAAACCGCTCCAAGACCACGTGATGAAGCGTCCGTCGTAAGATCGAAAGGCTTCGTATAATCTGGATATAACAATGTGACGTCTTCTGACGCCAAAATTTCTTTTAATTTATTAAACGCTTGGAGTTCTTTCTCTTTTAGTTCTATTTTAATTTTTTAGATTGATTACCACTTATTTTGCCATTCTCTCCCTTTAATAAATTAGTAAGTGGTCTAGCTATTGATGCGAAATCTTTTATAAAGCATCTATAATAACTAGCTAAACCTAGAAATGACCTTATTCCAAAGAGTGTAGAAGGTTGTGAATAATTTTTAATCGCTTCCACTTTAGCAGGGCAAGTTTTTATACCATCCCTAGACACTGTAAAGCCTAAGTACTCTACATCTGTCTTAAAAAAATGTGACTTTTCTCGTGAAACCCTCATATTAGCTTCATACAATTTTTTTAAAACCGAATCAATATCTTTAACATGTTCATTCTCAGTTTCTGAGAAAACGATTACGGCATCAACGTAAACATAGCAATTTTTTCCAATTTGTTTTTATTCTATTATGTAACATATTTTTGAAATGTATGCTTACGGAGGGTGGAACCTCAATGTCATGTCCTCTACTTTCGTAAAGTTCACATTGTCGCATTTATGGAACAGAATAGTTTCTAGCCCTGAATTGAAGCGAATTAAATTTTCTTTTAAGCAAATTGTGGCATTAACATGTGTTAACAGGTCAAGACCAATTATTCCGTCAAAAGTTGACAGGTTGGGTAAAATAAAAAAAGTGCTATTTCTCCCAAAAATATTTATAAAACATTTGAGTTCAATATTGTTAAAACCATGAATTGATTTTACTAAAAAGGGTGTGCCTACTGGCACTAAACCTTTTATCTCTCGTAATGGCCTGATGTAATTTTTCGAGGCACCTGTGTCAATTAAAACCTTTACTAACCTCCCTCCTACTGTTTTTTGAATAAACGGTAGTTGGGAGTTTCCCCTAAAAAATTCACGTAGTCAAAATCATGTACCTCAGGTTCCACTTCATCTGGCTGCAACGCAGCTGTGGCTTCATAGTCACCTTCATTATTCCGTGGAGGATTTTCTTGCAAATAATTTACTCTTTGGCGACGCTGTCCCGACTGTCTTTGAGAGCTACTTGGCCTTTTATTCCTTTGTTCTTGCCCTTGATCATAGGTATCGTTATTATTTTTTTGTTGATAGCTATTAAATTGCCGTAAGCGTGATGATGTCGGATCAACATCTATTTTGTCACGACTGCTGGGGACTTTAGAACTGTTAAGTTCCAATTGTTTGTCATTTTCATAACTTTGCTTTTTGTTAAAATATGGATTTTTGCCTGCCTATTACTTTGGCTGTTATTATTAGGGTTATTACTATTATTATTGTTTTGGTAACGGCTCGGCGACCGTTTGAGCTCGGATCTTAGAGATTTTTCTTCACAATTTTTCGCATAACTCCCCGCAAACAGATACCTTTCATTGTTTGCTTCAACTTCTTGAGCCAAAGCCAAAGCAGTAGGCATATCAGACGGACGGGCCGAAAACAAAACATCACTTAATGTTTTTTTTAACCCAGATATGAAAACCCTAAGGGCGTCTCTTCTGTACTTTTCGTTAAATGCAATGGCTAATGCACTGTCATATGACATATTTGTTTTGTTTGTAAGGAGGGTTAGCTTTTCCTCAATCTCGTCATAATATTCTAGAACGGTAAGGTTCCCTTGCCGCAGTGTACTGAGTTCTTGCTCAATTAAATAAATCGGACGTACATCGGCGTACGTAAAATCTAACCTAGCTATAATAGCTTTAAAATTTAAAACTGTATTAAAAGAAGCCAGGACAGCATCGGCTGGGCCTCTTATTTTATTTCTTATTATTCCCACTGCCTGATAATGTCTAGAACTACTATCGTATTTTTCAAAAACTTTGTAAGCGGAGTGAACCGCTTGACGCCAAGAGACATAAGTGCCCTGTTTGCCCTCAAATTCCGGAAGAGACTTAACTATGTCGAGACACTCTTCACACCTAATTCTTTCACTTATTTCAATTTCTTTAAAAATTTCAACTTCAGGTTTGTTCTGTGTCACTGTTAAATTTTTCACTGCATCACTTAACTTTCGTTCAAAATCCACTTTTTGTGCTTCAAGGGCACCACTGACTGCGGATTCTACTAATACTTTTAAATCTGTTGCAATCATTTTTTTTTCTATTGCTTTCCCTATTTGTAAGTAATTAAACTTTTCTAATAGTATTTCAATATTTTCAGGTTCACTCATTAACCACTGTAAAGAATATTTGTTTAGTTATTTTGAATATTATTAAAAAAAGCAATCAATAAAAGCACTTAAATAACGATACAAAAAAAAATACATAACACTTGCAGGCTTTACAAATAGAAATATTCAAAGTAGGTACAGGTAGGTAAAGACAAATTCTTACATTCTTAATAAAAGTAAATAATTCCTTTTTTTTTCTCCAGTTATTTAATTCCGGTTGATATTGTTTAAATTGTCTTCTAAGTTGGGATTCTTAATAAAAGTAAATAATTCTTTATTTTTCCAGTTTGTTAATTCCGGTTGATATTGTTTAAAGGTTCTTCTAAGTTGGGCGCCAGTAAAGAGATTCGTTTGAATTCTATATGACTTTTATTTATTGAGGCTATCATTAGACTAATTCTACTTATCACTAACTTAATATCTGGAACCCTGTGCTTTGGCATCAAATGCATTGGATATCTTGCAGCTTGTGCAACATATCGCATTTCATCTTTGTCGTCGTCGGTTGTTGACACTAGTCTGCTTCGTTTATAGAAGTAGCTGTGTCAGCGTGGTTCGTTGTTGACGACGACGACTTTGTGTGGCTTAGCGGCGGATGTCTTAGGAGCTCATGTTGACTTGTATAAGAAAGAAAACACAAAGGGAAATATAGGAGTAAAAAAAGCAAGTTACGTTAGTACTAACAGATATTGGGAGAGAGATCTTTAAATTGTACCGCAATTAAATAAAGTAAGGTATTATTTAAATGTTTGGCATTATGTTGCAGAAACAATATTTTTATGTTTTGAATACAAAACAATTACATTGAAAAAAACGGTCATTTATTTTGCGGTTTTTCTTCATCTTCTATGAGCTTACATTTACTTATTAATAAAGTTTTTATTTAAAAAATTATAAAAGATGTGTTTAATTTATTGTCTTTGGGAATAGGTATCCAAGAGTTGTGAACTGATGAAAAACCAAGCCATTTCACAAATATCCGATTTTTTTTCTTTGAAGCACTTTGGGAACTAAGTTGTTTGTAGATCGAGTTCATAAAATGCACTTTTAATAGGATGCCCTTGATAGTCTTCCAATGCATACGTTATTGGATTTGTATGTTGCACTTAGATCATCTTAAATATTTCAGTGGTCCAGTTTGGTGTGCATCATTTATCGAAGATTTGTTTGTATTTACTAATTCTGACTGAATCCCCAATTTTAAAATTTGGAGTAATATAAGTTTTGGTGTGATTAGTAACATTTTTTCGTTTGTAGTATTGACTTCAGATGGTTTCAGCTTTATTGTACGATGTTTGAAATTATTGTAGGTGTTTGTCAAGCGTTCAATAATATCAATCAGTCGTTCAAACTGAATTCTTTCTACATATATACATTCAAAATGCGATTAAATCGTTCAAAATTGAAGCTTTGAGAATACTTAATATAGAATAGTGGTTGATTACAATTTTTTTCATAAGTTTTTGAAAGAAGTTCTTTGCCATCATCTGTTTGTATATTTTTTGGGTGACGACCTTTATTAAGTACCTATATCTTCCATAGCCTGAGTGACATTGGCCTCCAATTTATTTTAAATGGGAACCGTCCAAGCAAATTAAGAAAACGTGTCGATAACTGTGAGAAAATATCGATAATTATCGTTTTCCGGTGAATATGCAATCATCTCAACTAGATCAGCCTGCCATAAATCATCTAAGCCCTTAATAATAGCTCGTCTTTTAGGAAAATTCCTTCGAGCAGGTTTATGTAGTTCTTCGAAACCGTTATGTTAGGTTAGATAAATGGGCTGCCAGTTGATCTTACTGCCGGCACACTTAGATGAAAGTAGATCCATTGTTGTACCCTGAAGTGTTGTAACTTCTAATTGTATAACCTATGAGTTCTATGGATAATCATTATAAAACCATTCAGAGGCTTTTATGAAGCTCAGCAGGCTTTTGCCTGAAAGACTCGAGAGCTCCTCTAAATCATTGAAGAAGTAACTACCCACAAGATTACCGTATGAAAGTATAGGACTAACGATGGCCGTATACATCCACATGATAATTTTAGGATTAGGTGACCAGTTTTTACCAAAAACCCTGTTGCATGAATAGAATGCGATCAGTGCTTTGCTTTTTAGCTCTTTCTTTAATGTTTGGACCCCAGTTTAATTTTTTATCTAGGATAACACCGAGATATTTGGCTTGATCTAAGGTATTAAGTGGGATCCTATCTATTGTGGGTACTGAAAAATCTGTTTTTTTCCTTTTAGTTGTAAACAGGACCAGCCCAGTCTTTAAGGAATTAACAGTTAAACCAATTAAGGACTTTGATTAAAGCGCTATGAAGTTCTTTACTTATAGTTGTTAGGAGCTTGCCTGTCGCAAGAAGAACTAAGCCATCGACACAGGCAACTACTTTAACCCCACTATGTTTAGGTTTAGTAAGTATACTATTCATTACGAGAATCCATAAAAGTGGCGATAGAACTCCCCTTGGGGAGTTCGTCTTGACGCTGATACTTTTACTGGGGTTCCATCAAGTTCACTGAAGATCTGTCTATTTCTTAACATCCACATGATTGCATGTTTATGATTGCATTATCTACTTCAAAAATTATAAGCGCATGTTCCACTGAGCTACTTTTAACATTTTCGAATGCTCCTTCAATGCCTAGAAAAGCAGCAAGTGTGTATTCCTGGTCATGAAGTGTTTTTTTTCTATTTTACTAACAACGCAGTGTAGGGCTATTTTTATGCTTTTACCTTTTGTGTATGCATGCTGTGCAGAAAAAATAACTTTTTACTTTAACTGGCTACGTATGTAAATGTCCATTAGTCTTTAAAATGTTTTAAGAACAAATGATTGTGGGTGGCCATGGCGCAGGGGATAAAGTGCTTGATTGCTAATTTAGACGTGTGGGTTCGATCCCCACGCTAGACGTATGCTTTTCTATACATCCACCATTTAATAGGAAGCCGCACATGGGTTAAAATGAGATAGTCAATAACTGGTTCTCAAATTAACTGTGCCAACAAGAAATTCTTTCCTATCATTCTCTTTCTTCTAACTAGTGCCGTGCAATTTAGGTTGCATTATAAGACCTTAGGTCTTATAAGTATGTAGTTAAATTAAAAAAAAAATTTGTTATTGGTCTCAAGTGTTTGGCATCCGTATGGGTTAACCAGCCTTAGGTATGAAGACTACTTTTAACTTCACGTCATGCATTGGGCTTATACCGCCCTTTTAGGATATTAGGAATCTGGCTATACTTATGCGTATCTTAAAATCGATTTTCTTAAGAAGTGGTATTCATTCACTTACCATCTTAACTACCACTTCTGTGCCTTCGTTGATTTTATCCCTGCTCATCACCTCCCAGCTTTGGCTTAGCTGTTCAGTATTGAGGGACAGGATATATCTCTCTAGGCGGTCTCTAGGGAGCGCCAGGCCTCTGATCAGCAGCTTTGCCAGCGGTCTATTTAGTTCACTTATCTCCTTCTTTCAGCCGAAGGTCAGCGTTTGGCCATGAAGCTTCAGTTTTCCTGATGAATTCTCGAAGCCATTCGAGAGTTTTGTCGTATTCACACGTCAGAAATGTAAAACAATTGATCCTTCGTGAGCTTCCGTGAGGGTTTCCCAAAGTCGGCTACGGCCACTTGGTAGCCCTCATTGATCACTTGGGAGGTTTTTGTTTTCGTCCTCTTGTTGTTCGGCCAGGAGGTAGCAGGTTACAAGCTGTTATGTCTTGCCCTCTTGGCGGTGCTTGCCACTGAGACAGGTTCGGTGAATGGGGTGACGCCTATTGTTCCTTGCTTATTTCTGCTTAAAGCGTTTCCAAGTGGTCCTTTAGGTTGTTCGTCCTACTTTCAAATTAGATCTGTCCAGGGCCAGCTTTTCCTTGGCCGTTAAGTACAGTCGATCTCGGCTAGCAAACCACCAGACGATTCTCTCTGCGTTGCGTTTTTGTCTACGTTTTATCTCTGCGTTGTTCACAACGTTCGCCATGCGAAGCTTGGCTTGGTTTTTCACGACGGGCGAGATCGTATCGTTCTTGTCTTTCGTCTTTCTGCGATGAGTTTGCTTGGCTTTGAGTTATTCCACGTATTGAGTTTAGCAGGATGGCTAGGGCTCTCCGCATTAATCACACACGTCTCTTCCGTCCTTGCCCCACTCTTAAGCACTCCCTCACCCCTGGATCCGCATGGAGTAGGTCCTCAGGAGGGTCCAGTAGGTGAGTTTGTTGGCTCGAAAGTGTGCTCCCCCATCGGTTCCGTCCGTCTACCGGGTTTGGAGGAGGTAGAACCTTTCTGTCTAAGAGCATGGCTGAGGCCTTGACCGCGTTATGAAGTCGTTTTCATTCTAGGTCTGTCATCTCGCCCAATGCCTTTTTCCCCAGTCGCTTAATCTTCCTCTTATAGTAAGAGATTGTACTCCGTCTTGTAGAGGTCGATGCTCCCGAAATATTGGAGTCAGCAACGGAGCAGCAGTCGCCGACAGTGTCCACTTTTATTGTTCCGCCACTAGTACCATCTTTCATTCCGAGGTCTTAGAATGAGTTGAGGAGAATGTTCTCTTCATCCTCCGCCATATTGCCAATATCATGTTTGCGTTTTACTATTATTACTATTTCGTTAATGCTGTTTCTGGTTTGTAGCTTGGTGCTGTTGGTATTGTAATCTGTACAAATTTCAAATGTAAGTATTATAAATGCAAAATTTTCAAATCTAAGTATAATTTCGGAAAATGATGTCACTGGCAACTTGTCCTTTCGAGTTTCTAGAAAGTCCAAGTAACTGCCGGCAGTTGCGACTCCTACCGACAGATTAGCGTATATCCCCGCTGAGATTGTACTTTTTATTGATTTTTCCATATATTATTGGTTTGGGTTTCTCTTAGTTAGCTAGAGTTCTAAGCCGGTCATTGATTGGCCTGCCAGATATCAAGCATGAAGCCCCCCACTACGATAAGGTGGAATCCCATCGGGGAGGTTCGACAACGTTTCTTTGATTCATCTTTTTATTAAATGATAAAAAAATAAGGTGTTTATTCTTTTTAACATGTTTATTTAAAATATTTCATATAATAATTATAAGGTTTCACTATTTTAATCTTATATATATATACAAATAATAATTCACAACATAAATTTGAAATAAACAAAACATCACAAGGTGCATTATATAGAACCATCAATTTTTTTATTCTTAACATTCTATTTTCAAGCATGTAACATGCACGACCAAATTTATCAACACTCATCTTTTAGTTCTTCAATTATTTAAACAATTTCGTTAGAGTGATTGTTATGTCCGGCTTGTTGCGATGCAATAAGAAGTGTCATTCGATCTACAAGTTCATTAGAATTACCCCAAAACCACTCCCGGTTGGTGTTTGTAAGGGTTACGAATTATTAGTATTTTTCATTAGCCTAAAAAATTTGCTTATACTTTTTCTATACTTATATCCTCAATTGCCGTGTTCTTGTCTTTGTGAATTATGATCGATTCTATGCGCATTGGTGAGAGATAGTATGGTTTTGTAGTTTTTTAAATCTTCATCAAGGCAAATATTTTTATCATGGGGGTTTTTCCTAAATATAAGCTCATATACTCCATTTATATCCTCCAAGGTCTTATCTTTAATTTCTATATCGTTTGCGAGAATATTAAACTCAGCATTACCTACATACCACTCTCCATCTTTTGATTGTATACCACATCAAGAATGCTAGAATTATTTATAAATAAATCCATATATTTTAGGTGTGTCATGAATTTCTTCTTTTGGTAATAGATAGTTTGAGCGTTTCTTTGTTCTTTTGGTGTACGAGTATTTCTACTACTATTTGATGAGTCACCAATAGAAGTTTAGAGGGCGGTGAATTCATCAGGAGGTTGAAGTTGTTCTGAATTGATTTTTATTTTCTTTGAAGGGATTCCACAAACAAGGATTATTTTTATCTTGTTTGGTGTTTGATTTTTTGACCAACTCGTTTAGAGGTTTTGTAAGTGGTTTCAAAGTTTCTTCAATTTGTTTTTCGTAAGCTTCTCTATCTGTCTTAAGAGCTTTGTATTTCTTTCGTAGACCATCAGTGGTTTTAATTTGCTCCTTTGTTAGTTTTACGTCTATATTCATCATAATGTAAAAGTTATTCTATCTTACATAGACAAGCGGTTAATACATTTTTAAGTAGTTTAAAGAAGCGTTCAAAAGGTCTTAAACTGAATTTGATATTGAGATTACTGTTCTAAACTGAAGAATACTGGGTCTCAAACTGACCTGAACCGCTTTTAACTGCTATTATTTGATCTGTATTGTTCTCATAGAAAATTATTATGCATAATACTGGCTCTTAGACTGATCTGAACCGGTTTTAACTGCTATTATCTGCTCACTCAACTGCTCTGTATTGTTCTCATAGATTACTATACATATGATATGAAATCAATAGTGTTATCTGCTTTATAACTAAGAAAACATTCAAAGCCTTTTGTATAACGACCTTCATTCAAATAACTATCCTTATGAATTACCATAAATCCTTAATTTGTATTCCATCATTCTGTATTAAATGTCATATCTAAATTAATGTGATAATTATATTTATATATGTTTGAGATTCATATCGTCCTGTTTGAAGACAATGAGGAAATTCGCGTTATCTCGAATTAAGTGTTTAGGTATTATGGTATAATTTTGACATAAGTAAAAACTATCGATGTAATGGTGAGGACCCATACTAAAGTATGCTCGAAGTCTGTCTTGATTTTTACAGGCAATGTCGTCAAAAATAAATATTGGATTTGGTTTAGCCTCTTCGGGAGGAATAACATCACTGTTATTAGTAAAAGTGTAGAAACCCATATTTTGAATAGGTTTAATAGCTTTTCGTAAAAACTCATACTTTGGTTAATGCAGAGATTTTTTTTGTTACAATATCAGAATTGATCGAAGAATGCTTATGGGAAGCTCCGTCTTGCGACCAATAGTTTGCCAACACAGAAAACTGTGTTATACCACCGGCTCATCATTTAGTGCAGTGTTAGTTGTTAGTAGGCAAACTCTATTACAAATAACACTTACAAAAGTACAACATGAAAATATAAACATATAATATTACGTCAATCCAAAACAAGAACATAACAATAAACAAAAAAAAACATTTAGGAGCGTGCAACACTAGTTTTGAGTAGATTTTTACGTGCGATTATAGGTACTATAAGGCAAGTTATGCATTCGTAAAAAAAATTCTAACAATCAAACATGACATTACGATCATAGAAAATCCTAAAAAAGCGATCGCCAAAAAATGTCTGTGTGTCTGTCCCTCTGAGAGTCTGTCCGTCTATATGTATAACGCACTTCAGCCTAAAGGCCTTAAGCGATTGCCTTCAAATTTGGTATGTTTGATTATTCTGGCATTCCTTAGAAGGAAAATTGAAATTTTATTTTTATGCCTAAAAATAACGGTAACTGCTATATGACCTTGAAGGAAAATCTTATTTTTCTCTAAAATGGCTCCCACGATTTTGATAAAAAATTTTAAGATTTTTTTGTTGGTAATAGCTTTCATTTGATATGAACCAAGTTTACAGGAAAAGTGTACTAACGGTACCTTTCATATAACGGTTTTTTTAGATTTTGGCTTTCTCGGTAACGGCACATTGGATTCCTGCCAAATTTTATATCTTAGAAGACCTAAGTAGCTTAATTATTTTTGCATATCAAAATTTTGAATAACTTTTTTTTTAAATTAAAATAATTTATTCATTTTTTTTTTAAATCAATAATTTTAAAACTAATCAAAAAAATAATTTTAAATTTTATATTCACATGAACATTAATAGTCTCTAAAAAATTGCATACCAAAATTTCAAATGAATTTTGTTTTCAAAAAACGAATAATAAAAAACAGGATTTCATCAAAATCCGTCCTACAATTTTCGAGATACTTTTTTATAAAATTTTCGTTGATCCGTGGCATCTAATGGCGTTCTTCATTTTTCCGAAAAACTGATTGAAGTGATGTTTTTGGCAGTATAAATAAGTTTAAAAAACGATTTTTCCCACCTATACACCATTCACTTCCATTATATACATGTATATACTGGTACATATTTACATTATTACCCTCCTAATTTACATAATTAAAATCCATTTAAATATACATTTGTAGGTACCTATTTAACTATTTCTTAAATCATGCATTCGACAATTCATTATACTAAGAATCAAGGTAATATTACCTACATTGGCTTTAAATCTGCATAGGATAGCTATAATAGACTAGCTACCTACCAACAGCGTCAGCGACTAACACCAAAGTTGTTAGCTACAAGAGCAAGTTTGTACGATCCAGTCGTGCATTTTATTTTATTTAATTTCACTGATATTGAAATCAAAAACGATTAAATTGCAATTTAAAAGACTACCCATACGTTTCCAGGGCTCATGCATCTCATAGTTGGTCCTATATGTTGGAACTTTAATCCAGTCGAGTCCACGAATATTATAACCTCCACCCCGATAATTAAAAAAACCTGGACATAGTAGGAATGGTGCATCTGACACCTGCTATTATTTGGTGGAAGAATACCAAATCATTGTTTGTTCTTCTCTGTGCTAGTGTTTGCATTTGAAGAAGAGATAAACGTTGGTCATAGGGGAGGGCACTAGAAGCATGGAATATATTTCCGCAAGGTCCATAGCCCTTGAAAAGCGGGCTATGGACCACACAATTAGTGTTAGCGCAAGTCATAATTAATTAATAAATAAGGGACAGACACAAAAAAAGAATATAAAACAGGAAAAAATTAATCCCAAAAAATAGATAAAATATTGAATTAAAATTTAAAAAAAAATAAAATAAAAGTCTATTACTACTGGATTTGAACCTAAAATCTACGATTAATTGTGCAATTTAGACTAACGCACAGACGCTCACCACCACTGATCTTTAAATTTGGTTTTTTTCTAAATTAGTATCAAGAGTGTGTGAGATACTTAATTATGGGCCAAAAGTAATAAACAACTGAAAAAAACTGAAAGCTTTACGAAAAAGCTCGTCAATTGAGCAATTGTTCTTTCTACTAACAGAAGAGTGAGAGGGAGTAAGATCAAAAATTGAGAGGAACAAAGGCGATGCAAATATTGACATACATACATATATGGGAATACATATAAATGACAAACAAACTTACGTGAATTGAAAAAAAAAATCAGAAATAATTTAAATATGCCGATTTAAGAATTAAAATATATAAAACATGTATTACAAGCTAATTATTTAAAATAAACACAGTTTTAAATAAAACAAAACAACACAAGATAAAGCAAGAAATTAATTAAAAAATTGCGGACAGCCAACAATGCACGTCAATCAATAACAAAACCAGTGTTACCACTTCTTTTAAGATTTAGAAAATATATAGATATTTTCAAATTTTAATCCATTGGAATGTTGTAACAAACTCATCATAACATTAGTTTTTCACAGTTTGAGGAACCCGCAATTAAACCTCGTATGCTATGAGCGAGTAGTTTACCATGTTTTTTTTCTCAATATTTCAGTCAGCTATATATTTTTTTACTGGTAACTGATATTGTTGTTCGACAAACAGCATTGTTATAAGAACTAAATGATTTGCCATAAATTCAATGTTTATATTCAAAATTGTTATTTAGTTTCAAACCATTCTAACGTAAGGATTATCACATAAAATGTTTGATCATTCGAAAAAATCCATCAGTCGAGAAAACACTGTGCAAGGGAAGGTTTATTAAATTCTTTAATAAACAAACTTTGTATTGAACTGCATTTACCTGGTTATCAATACTGTGGACCAGGAACAAAACTACAAAAACAAATAGCTCGAGGAGATCCTGGAATTAATTTGATTGATCAAGCATGCAAACAACGATTATTTTCTTCAAAATTTAAAAATACAGCTCATGGACACGTGGCCGATAAGATTTTAACTGAAAAAGCTTAGCAACGAGTTAAATCTAAAGACGGTAGTATAGTTGAAAGGCAAATACACTATTGGTTACCAGTCTTATGAAAAAAAAAAATAAAATTCGGAATGTGCTGTTCTAAGAGTGAAGATAAAAAGGTTAAGAATAAAAAGATAAAAACATGTGATAAGACTAAGCCGCTCTCCTTTAGAAAAGTAGTGAAGGTTATTGGAAATAATGTCAAACGTAGAAAACCAATTAATCTAGAAACAGACATCCAAATGGCCATATCATCTGCTAAGAAAATAGTTAGAAAAAACAGTGGTATCATAAAGACACCCACAGTTATTTCTGTACCGAATGTTGGTGGTGTAATTCCATTTCTTGTACCCTCGTTTGCTGGACTTTCAGCTCTTGGGCTTTAGCAGGAGGCCCTGCAGGAGTAGCAAAGGCTGTTAATGATATTAGCATTGCTAAAAAAGATTTATAGGAGAAAAAATGTCATAATCGACAAATATAATCCACTGCAGTAGGTTATGGTCTATACCTTAAACCTTATAGAAAAGGGCTTGGACTTTAAATCCACAGTCAAGAAACTTCTAAGCTCAATACCCAATCGTGCATTAAATGAGATAGATTTGAGACATTTTGCAAAAAAGTTAATTCCAAATTTTCGAGGAGTTTTCATGGGAGACAATTTACCAAAAAGAAAACCTTGGAAAAATGAGTGTGGAATTGTAAATCTCGATTCCTCAGACGGCCTCGGTATACATTGGGTAGCGTACAATAAAAAAGACGATCATATTGCATATTTTGACAGCTTTGGAAATCTTCAACCTCCTATTGAAATTATTAGGTAAAAAAATTTATCATAATTATAAAATATATCAAAATTTTAATTTAATTGTGGTTATTTATGTTTAAGATTTTAATATGATTGTTATTTTCAAAAAATAAATAAAAAGTTTTATATACATATAGTTTCATTGTATGTTTATCATCATGATGATGACACTTACACGAAGCGGCTCTACCTCTATTCTATCAGCTGAATATTTTCAACCTTTAAATTCAGATCAAGACTATATTTTGTGGATTGGTTGATTTTCAGACGTACAATTCACCAAATGTTGATGAGATTAATTACACAACATCACCATGTTACAAAGTTGCAAAACATTACAAAAAATTTAATGGCTTTGAATGCCCAACAACAACTTGAGTGTGCTACCACCAAGTTTTTTCTCGATTATTTTGAGCTGTAATTATAGGTATTTCACCACTTGCCAAGGTCGATCATCAGATTCCTTTGCTCTAGTGGTGCTGGTCTACTTTTTCATTTTAATTGAAAATCTTTTTGTGCCCTTATCATATATTGAACTATGACCAGCCGCTTAGAAGCCAAAGCACTTCGCAATCCGCCACCGAGCCGACATGATCAGATCCCACCTAATGCAGGTTTTTCTGTTTATCAATTGTATTGCAACGACTAGCGGTTTTATTAGCCACAAAAATTTGTTGTTGTTTATTCAGGTTCTTTTTAATTTTCTCCTTACTCGTTTATAAGCCAACATTTTTGTTGTTCATATAAGGAGGGAGATTTTTTATGGGAAAGATTTTGACACTGGTCATTTTCTATTTGTATTATATTCAGTTTTTTATGATTACATACTTGCTTTTAAAGCACTATTTTTTCGTATCATTTAATGACTTTGAATGCCCAACAACAAAAAATCATCAAAACAAATATAAACATACAAAATAACAAAAGAATAAAAAACTACGCAAAAATTTATAGAACAAACAAAACACATCAACATATCACCACAACACAAACTCATTTCCTTCGACATAACTAATATGTACACAAACATTCCAATCGAAGAAACAATCAACATATTAAAAGAAAATTTGATTACAACTGCAAAAATTAACCAACAACAAATAGACGAAATAATTATCCTACTAAAAATTATATTAAAACAAAATTATTTACATTCAATAACAAATTTTATAAGCAAGAAGAAGGCCTTGCAATGGGATCCCCCTTAAGCGGTCTATTGGCAGCCATATACCCTAACAACTATGAAAACAAATATATTTTATCAAAACGCAATAAACAACACAATAAAATAATTTACTATTCGAAATATGTTGATGACACTTTTGTTATTTTTGATGGAACCAATACACAAATTGAAATTTTTATTAAAGTTCATAAATAACATAAACAAGAACACACAATTCACTGCAGAAATTGAAAATAACAACAATATTAATTTCTTAGATTTGATCATTAGCCAAAACAACAACAAATTATATTACAAAATTTACAGAAAACCTACAACGACCGATGTAACTATACACAAAGCCTCCCACCACCCACATACACAAAAAATGGCAGCTGTCAATGCTTTGATAAATAGACTTTTAAGCATACAAACGAAAAATCAATACCATGAAGATGAAATTAACACAATAAAACACATTGCAATATCAAATGGCTACAAACCAGAAATAATTGACAAAATAATATATAAAACGAAAACTACAACAATAACAAAACCAAAAAAGAAAACACCACCACCAAAAAACTTAATTCATATTAACATTTAATTTAAACCAAAAACCACATAGCAAAAATACTAAAACAAAAAACAAATAGAGAATTAAAAACATGTTCCGGAATATATAAAATCAATTGTGCTAATTGTGACAATTATTATATAGGACAAACAGGTAGAACATTTTATGATATATATTTGGGACATAAGCCGAAACCAAATTCAAAATCTACATTTGCACAACATTTGATGTACAACAACACAATTACACCAATTTCGACACCAACTTAAAATATTTGCATATATGTAAAAAAAGGATAACACGCTCTTGAAGAGTTTGAAATATATAAGGCAAACAATAGAACCAGACAAAGTATTAAATGACGAATTAACAATTAAAAACAACACATTATATGACACAGCCATAAAAATTCAAACCAGAACACAAGAGAAAACGAGACAAATTTATAAACCAAAAAACAACAATAATATTAATTTAATAACTAAAAGACAACATACACATTGGTCAATCAACACCATAGTTCGACAGCATAAGCCCGAAGATGGATTATTGCATTCGAAACGCGTCGCTTCTTTAAAATAATTATAAAAATATTGTTATATTACAATAATATAATTAAAAAGAATTAACTAAATATAATTTTTTAATTTTATGTTTTATTATTTTATTATATATAAAGAATTAAATCATCACGCACCATGGAGACTACACCACAAGTTGATGAGGAAAATAATTTGTTCCATGTTGGAGGGTATGAAATTGAAATGCCTATAGACTCGTATGAAATTGATGTAATTGTTTCATTTATATCAGATGAATTATTATCGCGAAATTCTACTACTGATATTGGAATAAATCAAATAATAACATGTAATTTGAAATTCTATGTATTGAGAAAATTTATTTCAATAACGATAAAACTATTGGAAAATTATTGGGGTTTAGTAATAGTGTTCTCAATTAGAAAAAAACTCGCTCATCCGACTTACCCGTTCATATAAATAAAGTAAATGTAATCCCAATCGAGTGTAATATCATTACAGTGAACGTCAAACGAGTAAGTACTATAAAGCTAAAACTTGTGGACCAGGACGGTGATCTAATAAATTTTAGAGGAGAAAGAATAACCGCACGATTAAATCTAACTCAAAATCGAAAGAATGTTAATATATTGTGGTGGCCGTGGCGCGATAGTTGTGTGTTCGTCTGTCAACCTTATGTTCACAGGTTCGATCCCTGCCGTAGTCTATGTCCTCTTAATATTCCATTTAAAACTAATTCAAAAAAAAAAAAAATGTCATACAATGAGTTGCTAATATACTCATTACATGCTGTTTAGGCATAGAACTAACAACATGTGATTGAGTAAAACTAGTATACCGATAAAATATGACAACCAATGAAAAAATTAATGCGAATTATAAGGGACATAGATAACTAAGACACGGAAATTTCTCCGCATTAGTTCAGCCGCCATCACTGGAGTTAAGAACTGAGACAACAACCACCTACAGTCTCAGAACATCGCGCCACACATCTTTCCTATCATTCTTTCTCTTCCTTAACCTCACGCCCGCGCTGTGTTGAAACATTTAAAGGGTAGGATAATCCATTGAGCGTGTGCAGGTTATAAGAAAAAAATATAATAATATTTATTTACAAGGTATCAAAGTAATCATTCAAGTAGTTCTGCTCGAACATTCAAACACCTAAGTTTTCTCCTGAAAATAAATCTTATCTTCTTTCACTAGGATTCAAACTGAAATAAAAAGAATATGAATGATATATTGGATATTACCCATGGACCAAACCATGATAAAAGCATATCTAAGTTTGAATACCACAGCTATTCACCATTTCTTCAGTCTTTCAATCCAAGCGACGAAAAACGCATACTCATACAACAACAGAATTTATGTGTATTACCCTGTGAAAGCAACATTTATATAGAAAGAAGTCTCACTAAAACAGATGGAACTGTTTCATCAGGAAAATTAATCAATAACGCAATAACTTTTCTTTTTGGGGAATCAAATTGAGTAGACATTGAAAACAATAAAAACGTTGGAATCACATCGACCTTAAAAAATTATATACCTTTACAGTCGTTGACTAGCTTTCAAAGCGATAAGATCTATTATGAACTTTTCTTTTGCTGAAACGTGTTTTTTTGGCAACATTGGTTGTCCCTTTCTAACTCTTTGAATCCTCGCACCATTGTTTAATTCAAACTCGTGTGTAAAAGTCATTTTATTAATATTTTTGTTCAATCTTGAGTGAGGCATGGGCCCGTGGACGGGCTCGAAGAAAAAGCCACCAGGGTACTACAACGGTTTATCCGAAAACACCTCGCTCGAGCCGAGGGCAAAAAAAATAAGCATGGCCCCGAGGACTTCCCTAAGCTGCCCTCGATCCAAAATGCAAGAAACCCGTTCATGGTTATCGCGGCGAAAAACCCAGCAATTAAACTCTCATCTGTGAGTATTTTTATGCCTTAAAAATCTATTGATTCTATCAGTTCCTATTATGAAAGCATTTCTATGTTGAGAGATGAAACTATACTTATCCTAGTGAAAAATAAACAAATTGCCGATAGATTTCTTAAAATCACAAATCTTCCTAATCAAATCCCAGTAACGGTAACTTAATTCAATTCAATTCAATTCAATTCAATTTTTATTCAACTTTCACTTAAAAGCTAATACATTAGGTATACATTATAACTATCAAAAATAAAAGAATATAAGTGCAAGTGAATACATCTAGACCATTCAGTAATTTTCAAGTTAGTGTTGAATGACCGGCAAATAAGTTTTGAAAGCTAGAAGAATAACTGACGTGGGGTACTTTCAGTTGTTCTAATGCGTATTTTTATCTTTTTCAATTTAAAGCTATCTTTAAACTCGTATGTAATTAAGACTATTGCAATTCAAAAGAAACTCAATGCATACAGATTGAAACACAAAATCATATATATATAAATACAAAATGAAAACAATTTTAAGTTCTTACCTTATAAACCAATTCAATTTCAAGTAAATTTAAAGTGAATAGCCAATGTCTGGTTTTTTTTAAAAAAGAGTGAAATGTGTAAGTAGTTCTAATTGAAATGGGCAGATTATTGAAAATAATTGGTGAAGTCATTAAATAACAATTCATGAAATGTTTTTTGTGTGCGATCACAGTATTGACAAGTGCCAAGTTATTGACCCGTAAATTGTGCAATAAAGAGTTTCTGCTTGGAATATTACCACTTTGTTTATAAAACTCTTTCAAAACTTTAAAAACATAAAGATGGCGCAAGGGTAATACTCCTAGCTCACAGAAAAGAGGCCAACTTTCTGTTCGTTGATTTTTGCCACAGATTATACGAACTATATGCTTTTGGGCAGTCAGAAGAGGTCGGAAAGTGTTCAAATAAGCTCCTCCCCAGCTCACTATACCATATTGCAATTTTGACTGCGTAAGTCCGTAGTAAATCATGGTTAGAACCTTTTTTGAGCAGAGAGGTTTTAAGAGATACATCTTACGAGTAATGAGATTCATATATGATTTAATAGATTGTGCATGAACTTTCCAGTTGAGGTTACAGTCAAAGAAAACTCCTAAGTACTTGAATGAATCAACAAGCTCAATTTGAAAACAGTTAGGAGAGCACTGACTATGACTTAAAAATTAGGTCTGCCACATCCATGCAATGGCAAAACAAACTTTTGACAATCATAAGAGTGGAAAAGCAAATCAAAATCCCTAGGAAAATCAGCTGACAGCTTGAAACACATAATTTTGGTTTTTTTCACTTATGATTAGCTTATGATACGAAAACCAGGCTCTTAGTAAATTTAAATCCTTATTAATGTTAATAATGCATTGAGAAACAGAAGGTTCTGTATAAGTGAAAGCTATATCATCTGCAAAAGCTCTTTGATTTCCAGAAAAATTCTGATGAAATAGTGAGTTTATATAAATTATAAAAAGTATTGGGCCTAGGACAGAACCCTGAGGAACACCATTTTTAAGTTTAAGCACACTACTAAATATCCCATTAGCTAACACTCGTTGCTCTCTTCCAATCAAATACGATTTAAACCATTCATGAATTATTCCTCTAAAGCCTGCATTATATAACTTACAAAGAAGAATTTCATGATCAACCATGTCAAACGCCTTTGTCATATCAATAAATAGTGCCATCGTTGATTGACTTTCATTAATACTCTTATATAAATCGCAACTCACTTTTATGATTGCATATTCCGTTGATTTACCTGATCTGAAACCAAATTGATCTTCGGAAAAAAATTTTGTCTTTTCAAGAAAATTAAGCATGCGTGTTTTGATTAGTTTTTCAAAAAGTTTGGAAAATGTTGGAAGCAACGAGATAGGCCTGTAATTAGCTTTATTTTTACGGTTGCCTTTTTTAAAAAGTGGAATCACTTCAGCCATTTTCAAAGAACTTGGAAAACTTTCCGAGATTGACACTTAAGTTAAAAATATGACACAATACATCGACAATTTCCCAAGAAATGTTTTTAAGAATAACAGAAGAAATACCATCACTGGTACAAGAATGTTTACTTTGCAAGTTTTGAATTAATTTATGGATATCTACAGATGTGAACTCTTCAAAATAAAAACTGTTTCTTTGCGTTTGATCCATTCTCAAAATATCTGCAATAACGCAGTTACATTTATCGTGATGTGGCATAGAGGGTTTTAATGTCTTGGTAATGCCAACAAAATAGTCATTAAAACTACCTGCTATTAAAAGTGGATCAGATGTAACAACATCATTAATTAAAATACTTGTAATTTCATTAGACTTAAGTTGCTTACCTAATATACAATTAACAACTTCCCATTCATTTTTGATATTTCCTCTGTAACGGTTTAAGCGGTTTGTGTAATATGAATCGCGCAATTCAGCACTGAGATGTTTTACTCGTTTGCAAAGCTTAGCAAAGTATTTTTTTAGATTTGATTTTCTGGGTGAGCTATTTTTCAATTTTATTTGCTTTAACAAACGTGATGTCATCCAAGGTTTCAAGAATTTTGTTCTGCTAGTATAACTTGAATAATTTTTTGAGTTTTCAATGTGTTTATTTAAAATTGAAATAAATTGATCATAAGCTTCAGATGGATCACTCATAGAAAAAACAGGTTCCCAAAATTCATATCTCAGTTGTGCTCGTAGAAAGTCAAAATCTAAAACATATTTTGTTCTCTCTAAATTGGTAGATGGTGAGACATTACTTTCACAAATATTCAAAGCGCATAAGTGATGGTCAGTTAAATTATAATCGTGCACTTCACTAAAAAATATTGACCTGTTATTTTTACTAAAACGTACAAAGATATGATCTAAGCGAGTTGGAACATTAATTAAACTTTCTAACCCAAATGAAGCCATTAAAAGCATATAGTTATTGGTATCATTATCATTTTCCTTCAATAAATCGATGTTAATGTCACCTAAAACAATTAAATTTTTATCTTTGGTAAGATTCAAACCATTGTAAAACTCTTCAATAAAGTCACTTTTATTTAAATAGTGCAAGCGATAAATGCAAAGCAAAACATACCAATCATTTTTAAATAAGAAATTAATTCGAATGATATCCGCACTTATAAAGTCAATTTTCGATTGATCACACACAACATCACTTTTTACGTAAACTGCTATGCCACCAGCAGAGTAAGACTCATTACATTGGGCGTAGAGTGTGTATCCATTAATATTATAAAAATCCATTTCATTTTCATAAATCCAGATTTCACTAACAACAATAAACACAGGAAACTTTTCAAGAGAAGCAATATGAGATAGTAAATTATTAAAATTTTTTCGTAAGCTACGAATATTTTGGTGGATGCAAAAAGTTTCTTCTAAACTAGAAACATCAATTTCACCAATCAAAGAACCTATATTATTGTGGTAGGATGGATTGTTTACATGGAGGTTTGAATCACATGCAGAACTCATTACAGTTTGCTAAGGTCAGAGGACCTTGTTATTTAAATTAAACTATCCCCCTCTTTTTTACGCATGTAAACAATCCTATTCCTAGTGCACAAAAATTTATAATTCTTATCTAATTTAACTGCTGCTGCTGCTTTGTACAGTTGACGAGTGTTGTACAATAGGCTCTCATTGATATATATTGTCTCTTCCTGAGCTTGGGTGCTGATTATTGTTGTTTTTAATTTTGGTTTCTTTTTTTTACCAGCTTTAATAATTTTCTCTTTTAATTTGCGAGAGACATATTTCACGTGCAAAATGTTCTTTGTGTTGTTTGCCGCTGCCGCTGCATTGGGTGAAGGTGAAGGGCCATCTGGAGCTTTGCCTAACTTTATTGTTTTTATGTAGCAAAGATGAATGTCCGATTCAGTGACGTTCACATTCAAACCATCGCGAATAACTTTGAGTGCGAGGTCAGTACTTGAAGATTTTGTGTTGTCACAAGGAACATTGACGATTTCTATGCAGTTAGCTAGTAGTTGTTGTTCCAGGTTGTTGACCCTATGTTCGAGCAATTGTATTTTTTCCGCACACTCTTTGTTTTTCGCTGTGAGCGCTTCTATTTGGGGTTTTTGGTTGCTTTCAATAGCAACTACAATTGCATATACCATTTCCAAAGTAATTTTCGTTGCTTCCTTTTGTGCTGGGCTGATGTTTAGTTTGATGAGCGTTAAGAAGGCTGGTGGAGGTGGTGGTGGTGGTGGCTGTGGCTGTTGGTGGTGGTAGAGGTGGAGGCAATGCTGGGCTGGTGGACGCTGAGAGTGCCGCTGCACTTGATAATGAACCTCGTCGCTTAGCAAGGCATTGATGACATCGCCAGGGTGTTTTAGCTTTTTTCATGAACTCAAGATCGGTTGCTTGTAGGTTGACACATTTTGCATGAAAATACTTATTGCAATCACAGCAATTTATTTTCGATTCCGCTCTTTCAACTTTAAGCTGACAAACTGTGCAAGACATTTTGTAATTTGCAGTTTATATTATTCTTTTTGTAGAATATGAAGAAAAAAAATAAAATATAAACTGAAGAAAAGTTCTCAATACGAGTGTACCCCACGACGTTTGACCAAGAACTCTTCACAAACAACTCAATTCATCCAAGGGTAAATTATATGTTCCTTGGTTGAACAATGTATCCGAATCCGAAATCGTTGCAGAAATGAAAAGCCAATCAATTACCGAAGTTTTCAAACTCTCGAAAAAAATAGATGGTAAAACACAGCCTACCGGCTTAATGCTTTTCACTTTTGACCTTTACCAAGTCCCTCAAACCGTCGAGATTGGGTGGTATAATGCTAAAGTAAAGGAATACATTCCATCTCCAATGAGATGTACAAATTGCCAGTTATTAGGTCACACGACTAAACGTTGTCCTAATATTTAAAGCTGTGAACACTGCAATCTGCCATCTCACGAACCACTAGACTGTTCCCGTTTAATGTGTGCAACTTTCCTCGATAAACACTCATCATCATCAAAAGAATGTCAAAAATAAACTCAAAGTAAAAATATTCTTATTATTAAAACCAAAAATAAATGTAGCATGGCAGAGGCCAGGAAAACGTACAATCTACAAAACCTCGAGCAAAAGTACTCTTCTAATATGCCTTATGCACAAAGAGCAAGACATGCTATTACTCACACTCAAACTTCCGCCACCGATATCAAGTTTTCTTCAAGTCAATATTCTTCATCTGGCATCGTAAGCCATAATGATACCACTCTGGGAACCAAAAACCAAACGGTCATCCAAGCTTCCCCCTCACTTCAATCTCTTACACCAACTGAATTAAAAACAACATCTCTTTCTAACTTTACATCTTCCTCTAAAATTATATCACCTACTTCACTAAATATATCTCCCTCTATCACAACACCCCTGTCTCAATGTACAACTTATCAATCTACCTCATTAATCGCTCCAATAACAGCTCTTTCTAACATGCCATCCATCAAACAACACATGTCTCCTTCTTCTAAGTCATCACTACCATCCACATCAAGCTATAAGCACAGCAAACAAATCAACACAAAAAAAGAACACAGCTCCAAAACTTCATTAATTAACCTAAATAACTCGTTCGAAAAAACTATTTTCCATAAAACTGCTGATTCTGTTAACCAGAATCCAGTCAATTACAATCCCCGCTCAAATCAAGATGAGCCAACTTAATAATGCACAATCAACCTCAAAAAATCAGCCGGTGCTTTCGCCTGCCGAGGGGAAAATAATCCCATCCACTGAAGGTTGGGATTCTACTCTCCTTGACACATGCAAGCATCGGCCTATTCACTCTAACAATCTCAACAAAAAACCCACAAAAACGCAAGCATCCTCTTATCTAAAGATAATGCAATGGAACATTAAATGTTTCATAAGCAACTACCAAGAACTAAACCTACTTATTAAAGAAAATAACACTGATGTTATCTCTCTCTAAGAGACACACTGCGCCTTTCAAATACATCCAATCATTCCAAATGCTTATATTGGATACTTTAAGAATTTCTCTTACAACACCACTTCCAAACAAGGTGTGGGTATTCTTGTAAAAAGGAATATTCCTCACAAGCTCATACAAATCAATTCAAACATTCTCTCAAAGCAGTTGAAATCGATGTAGGGACTAAATTATCAATATCGGTATTTACATTTTACCTGATCAAGCCTTTAAATATAATGAACTATTTAACATTATCCAACAAGTAAATACACCCTTTATACTGACTGGAGATGTGAACTCGGGGAGTGAGCTATGGGGTTCACCCACAACCAACAGACGAGGTCTAATAATTGAAGAATTTGTCACAAAATCGGATCTTTTATTGCTCAATAATGGATCTCCAACACATTTTCCAACTCATAACACATTTACACATGTCGATATAACATGCTGTATGCCTGAACTTTTATTAAAAACATCCTGGTGTGCACTGAAAGACTTGTACAACAGTGATCACTTTCCGATTTTCACGTCAATCGAACTAGGCACTGTCCAAAGCCCACAATCTCACATCCCACGATATAAGATCATAAATGCCGACTGGGATAAATTCAAAAGCACTATTGTACAAGAGTTACCAGAACACAAATTTCAGAACATAAATAAACAAGCAGCTTTGGTACTCAGATGTATTCGTAATGCTGCGAACACTTCTATTCCTCAGACAGCACCAACATCTCTTAAAAGAGCTGTGCCGTGGTGGAATAAAGAGTTAGCTGGGCTAAGAGCTGAAAAAGTCACCACTTGGAGGTCTTTTAAAAAAAGGCCCAACCAGGTTAACTTATTAGTCTATACAAAAGCTAATGCTAGGTTTAGAAGAAAAATGAAAATAAGCAAACTAAAATGCTTTAATGAACTTACGACAAAAATAAACCCTAATTCACCTATAAGCAACGTCTGGAAAAATATTAAAACCTTAACCGGCAGTTCCAAGAAAACCTTTACAAAAGTCATTAAAACTCCCTCTGGTTCAGTTTCCTCACCACAAGAAATCTCCAATGCTTTTGCCGAAACTTGGTCTCAGCAGTCAAAAAGCTCAAATTTCCCATCTGCCTTTAGTACAAATAAGAGCCAATGTCCTATCGTAAACTTCCAGCCTGCACAAAATGCAGCAGCTAAGCGTATAGAACACAAAATAACTCTATTAGAGCTTGAGAGTTGCCTAAACAGAGTCAAAGGTAAAACCCCTGGCCGTGACAGAATTTCTTATCCCATGCTTAAAAATCTACCAGATAAAGCTAAATTACAACTATTAGATTTATATAATGATATTTTGAATAACGGAACCATCCCCCAAAGCTGGGAAACAGCTGTCGTTATTCCAATTGCAAACCTAAAAAAGATATTGACTCCATTGGTAGTTATCGCCCCTTTTCTTGTGTATTTCCAAAGTACTAGAGAAAATAATAGCAAATCAAATTTTGTGGTTCAGTGAATTTAAAAAAAAGAATGCACGGATGCCCTGCTTCATCTCGACTACGTGATATCTAACGCCCTGTATGCTCGAAACCACGTCTCTATTTTGGCACTTGATTTCGAAAAGGCATTTGATCGTATAGGTATTCATCTCGTTCTAAGCAAATTAAAGGAATGGGGAATCGGCCCTAAAATGTTTGTATACATCAAAGCTTTTTTAACAAACAGAAAATTTTCCGTCAAAATTAAAACTACTTTTTACAAAATCGTTCCATTTGAAAACGGTATCCCCCAGGGATCACCGCTTTCTGTAATTTTGTTTTCCATAGCTTTTGAAGAATTAAATACAATTATTATAATATACAAAGATCTAGATCATTGTGTCTATGCTGATGATGCATATATTCTCTGTAAACAATGACCTCGATAAGACCAAAACTTTGTTTTTAAATATGCTTAAGGAAATAAATGACTGGTCTAATATCTCTGGATCTAAACTGTCAATAAAAAAATGCAAAATGCTTCACATATGTAGAAAAAAACATTGTAATAATTTCGTAATAGAACTTAATAATATAAAAATTGAAAATATTCTTAATCTTAATATTCTTGGTCTACTTTTCAACAATAAATATAATTGGAAAGATCATTGCATTAATTTAAAAAACTCACTAGCAACAAGGCTTAATATAATTAAGTACGAGTATCTTTCATCTAAAAAGAGTAAGTGTTTGGGTAGAAGATTCTAATTTATAAAATAAAAAGGCAAACTCAATCTTAAATGGTTGTTTTAATAATGAATAATTTTTAATTTTTTTTTTCATTTAACCTTTGACCATACATTTTACTTTTATGTCAAACTACATAGCATCAAATATTTGACGAAGGTATGTATGTTCATAGAGATTGGTATGCGTTGTGAATGGCAGCATCCAACATTCTCCGCCCCCCCCAGTGCACAAAGTAAACGACTCAGCTTAAGCTTATTTTCGACATGAAAAGAAAAATGAATTATATTAAATGCATTCTAATTCAATGTTTTCATTAGTCTCCATAACATATTTTGCGCCATCTACATTTCTTAAGCATAACAATGCAACGGACCAAATGTAAGCCTAGCTTAACGATATAAGCTTTTTCCTCAATGAATCGAAACGTCATCATATTTTGTTTACTATTTAATAATTTGTGATATTGTTTAGTATGAATTTTATATGTACATCTATGTAGTTAAATTTATAAATGAGTTGTTTTTGTTGTATCCATCATTCGTGGATTTGTTGTACGTTATATGTTTGTAATTTGTGCTGGTACATCACCTTTATAATTCACCTTGTGATGTTTTGTTTATTTCAAATTTATGTTGTGAATTATTATTTATATATATTGTGTAACTGGATTTCAAGTGCCTTCCAATTTGTTTTATTTTTCATCATGGATAAGTAGTCATACAATTTCCTTTTTGTTATTTGTTTGTTGCTATGTGAGTGTGTGTGTAATGTGGTGTTTAAAAGTACCTTATTAGATTCCTTATTTATTTATTTTTTTTGCTGGTTTTATTAAAGGTTGCCATTTTATTCTTGTGTTATGTTATTTGGACTGTGTTGGTGATATGATTGAGCACTGATGATGGGTGAGTTGTTTTATATATATACTGTTTATTTTATTATTTTTTTTTTTGTTTTTCAGATTTTATGTTATATGTATTGAGGGATATCAGCTGGAATTATATTTTACTTTCAATCTGGTATGTTAATTTTTTTTTGAATTACTATAATTGTATGTTTTATGGTTTTATTTATATATTTATTTTTGAGTTAAATTATTTTCATATTTCGCTCAGTTTTCTTCATTTATATTTATTATATGATTTTGAGTTGAGTTTGACGAATGTTTTATTTGTTTCTTATAAGTGTTAATGTGTGTGTATGATGTTATTTGTTTATTTGAAACTATTTTTGTTTTTCTTTTATAATCTTTGGATTCCTACGAATGAGTGGCTTTGAGTGAATTTAGTAGATATGTTTCGTTTTATGTTGTTTAAATGGTTAGGTTTCTTTCATTTTATTCAGTGGACTGTATGTTCGTGTGTTTGGTTGTAGTTCTTGAGTTGGGTTTCTTAATTCATATTAGTGTTGATTTCATTTTGTTGATTTTAACTTTTCTGATTTGAGTTTCATATACGTTCATCTGATTTTGTCTTTTGAATTAGAATTGGTTATTTTCAGTTAAGTGAATGTATTATGTTGTTCAATTATCTTAATTCGATATTTTATTTGATTCATTTTTAATGATTCGATTATTTATATAATTGTATTTTCTGTTGTGTTGTCATTCGAGGACAAATTTTTGTTATGGGTCGTTTGAATTCGCTGTTTTGGGTATTTACTTTGACCACTCGAATTAAGTTGTCTCGGCCTGGATATGTTTCTACTATCCTTGCCAAAGGCCATTTCGATGGTGGGAACCTTTCATCAGTAATACGAGGTCTCCTATTTTAGCCTGTTCTTCCTGCTTAAACCATTTCGGTCGGTTTTGAAGTCTGGTGAGATATTCGCCGCTCCATTCCTTCCAAAACGTTTGCAGGGCGGCTTGTATTTGCTTCTACCTATCAAGGTAACCAATTTCTTCATTTGTCAAATCCCACTCTGGAACAATATATCCTGACGTGCCTATCAAAAAATGTGCTGGAGTTAGTGCATTGAAGTCTTCTAAGCTATCTGTTACTGGACAGAGGGGTCTCGAGTTTAAACAAGCTTCTATTTGTATAAGAAGCGTACTGAGTTCCTCGTATGTAAGAGATGGTTTTGGGCAATTCTTCGCAAATGGTATTTTACGGATTTCACTCCTGCTTCCCACAATCCACCGAAGTGAGGAGAAGCAGGAGGAATAAAATTCCATTTTGTTCCCAATTGGCATATTGAGTTGGAAATGTCGGTATAGTTACAATTCGCTGCTGTGAGCATCTTTTGAAGCTCTGCATTGGCTCCTTGAAAATTGGTTCCACAGACACTGTATAGGTTAGAACAGATTCCTCTTCTTGATGTGAAACGTCGAAATGCGGCTATAAATGCTTGCGTGGTTAAATCGGTTACAACTTCGAGGTGCATGGCCTTGGTTGCTAGGCATATAAATATAGCGAAATATGCTTTATATCCTTTTGAACATCTTCCTTTCCAGGCTTTAACTTCAATAGGTCCCGCATAGTCAACTCTAGTATGAGTAAATGGTCGGGATATGTTTACTCTAGGGGCTGGTAAATTCCCCATTAATTGTTGCATCGTCTTTGGTTTTGTTTTAAAACAGGTAATACAACGGCCAAGATATTTTTTAACATTTCGTTTTAAATTGAAAATCCAATATTTATTTCTAATATATGAAATAACTTGTATACCACCATGAAGTGTTTTTTCATGAGCGTCTTCGACTATAAGTTTTGCTATCTTGTGGTTAGGCTTTAAAACTATTGGGTGTTTTTGATCGTATGTTAGTGTGGCGTTTTCAAGTCTACCACCGATTCGAATGATACCACATTGATCAGTGAATAGATTTAACGATTTATTGACTTTTGTTTTACTACCCTTTGTTGACTTCGTATTAATATTAGTAAACATATGTTGTTGTACATTGCGTATGATTATACGTAAGCAATTTCTAATTTCTCGGTTGAAAGTGCAGATGTTCTTCTTTGGGTTTTATCTGTTCTTAAATTATGAATGAATCTGTTTACCTTTGCAATTATGCTCAGAATTTTGCTAATTTTCGAATGTCTTGATAAGACATCTAAAATTGTATGCGCGGTTTCTATGTTTGTATGTACTTGTACTTCCTTTTTCCTTCTTCTTCGGTGTAAAGTGTTGTTGGCTGCGTTGGGCATACGAACTCCCACTTTTCTTGAAGAAATGATGGTCCTTTCCACCAGAGGTCATTGTGAATTAATTTGGATGGCAACATTCCTCGTGAAACGAAATCTGCTGGGTTTAATTTTGCAGGAGTGTGCTTCCAAATACTTACATTCGTAAGACTCTGAATTTCGGTAACTCTATTGGCAATAAAGGTCTTCCACCTTGTTGGCAACCCAGTTATCCAACAGAGAGTTATGGTGGAATCCGTCCACGCAAAACTTGGAATTCTTTCGAATGGTAAAACGTCTTGGACGTTTTTGAGAAGTTTTGCTAGCAGAACAGCTCCACACAATTCTAATCTTGGCAAAGATATAGTTTTGACTGGAGCAACCTTCGTCTTAGGTATGAGAATATGGGTGTGTATGCAGTTGTTATTCAAAATTCGGAGATAAATTACAGCTCCATATGCTTTTGTTGATGCATCACTAAAACCATGCAATTCGATGTTTTGAACATTGTTTTCTGTATTAACCCATCTCGAAATACGAATGTTCTGCAGATTTTTCAAATCTTCTCGAAAGGAACGCCATTCTTGTTGAAGTTCAACTGTTATGTTTTCATCCCATGAAACACCACTCAACCAAAGTTGCTGCATAAGTATCTTCGCCATTATGACACATGGTGCAATCCATCCAAGTGGATCAAAAATGCGTACAATAGTTGAAAGAATGGTGCGTTTAGTTATGATTTATTCTGTAGCGATTTCTTGAAAAGAGAAAGAATTAGTTGACGGAAACCAGCTAATACCAAGAGTTTTCATTCGATCCAAAGATTCAAGCTTGAGTGATACTTTTGTTTCTCGATCTCCTTCTGGTATTAGTTTGAGAAACTCTTCTTCATTACTCATCCATTTTCCTAGATGAAAACCAGCTGATGATAGTAGTTCTGAAATTTGGTTGTATTTTTCCTTGGCTTCTTCTAATGAGTCAGCACCTGATACCAAATCATCGATATACATATCCTCTCGAATCATTTTTGCTGCTAATGAAATTTGGATTCTTCATCAGAGGCTAACTTTTTTAGTATCCGGTTTGCTAAATATGGTGCTGGGGCAGTACCGAACATCAAAACATTAATTTTGTAGAGTTTGACTGGTGTTGATTGATCTTCCCGCCAAAATATAAGTTGGTAATACGCATCATCTGGATTGATCTTAATTTGTCTGTACAATTTTTCAATGTCAGCAGTGAATGTGATTTTGTGTATTCTCCATCTTAAAACGATTGATATGATGTCAGTTTGAGTTTTTGGTCCCGTCAACAAATGATCGTTGAGCGAATTACCATCTTGTGTTTTGAAAGAAGCGTTGAAAACTACACGCAATTTAGTAGTTGTGCTGGAATCTTTAACTACTGCGTGATGTGGTACCACGTAGTGAAAAGGTGATTGTAATTTTGTATCACGAATTATATCCACTTCTTCCATTTGTTTTAATTTTAGATATTCTAACATGCAGTCGTTGTATTGTTTGTGCAGCATAGGGTTGTTGTTAAATTTTTGTTCTTGCCTAAGGAACATTTTAAATGTACTTCTTTGCGTTGAATTGAGTTCCGGACGAATGTTTCCTTTGAATGGTAATAAAACTTCAAAGCGTCCTCCCAGCAACCTTTTAGTGTTGTTTAAAAAGTGTTGCTCACAGGAAACATCTTCCAATTCCTTCTTATCATATGGGGATTCCTCAATTTCCCAAAATGTTCTTATCTGTGTGTCTATGTCAATGAATTGAGTGAAAACTTGTACCGAATTTCTTCTTTCTATAGGTGTTTTGCCTAGAATAATCCAACCAAATTCCGTTTTTTGGGCTATTGGAGAAATAGGCTCCTTTCCCCTGATAATAACCGGTAAAACTATTTCACAATAAACATCGCTACCTAGCAACAACTCAATTTTGGCTGGCATATAAAACATCGGGTCGGCAAGTTCTAAACCTTGTATATGACCGAGTTTATTTGTCCTAATGTTTTGGTTTGGAAGTAGTCCCGTTAAAGTTTTGAAGATGTACCCTTTTGTCGAGATTGTAAATTTAGAACAAGTTGACCTTAAACTCAGTTCAACATAATTTTTGCATGAACCGCTTTTGTTTTGTCCTAAGATAGTAACGACAAAGAAAGTGGGGTATTTCCTCAATCTCAATGTTTGAGCTGCAGATTCAGTAATAAAAGATGCCTGAGATCCAGGATCAATTAATGCTCTGAGCTTGCAATAAGTTCCATGGGTTTACTTAACATGAATAATTGCTGTTGCTAGTAAAATGTGTGCATTTCTAACATCATTTAAATGGTAACAATTACCAGATGTGGAAGCTGGTAAATCGTATGGTTGAAAAGCTTGAGCATTTGGGTTGATTTCCGTTGTTATATGATGTGTTTGAGTTGGATGTTTGTTGTGATTTTGTGTTGTTTGAATGGTTATTTGAATTTTGATGTATATGATTGCGTGAGTTTGATGGTACTTGTGTATTATTGAGTGAATTCGTGTTTGTGTTGTGTAGACTTTGATTAGATTGTGTGTATGGTTGTGTGACTGAATTTTTATGTAAGGAATTTGAATAAGGTTGATGATTTGCATTGCCTGTGTTGCCAAGTGTAGAAGAGAGTTGTGATTTCTTTGGCAAAAATGACAAGTTTTATTGCTCATACAATTATTTGTTCGGTAGCTGTACGCCAAGCAATTAAAACAATTGCCAAGTTTTTTGACAATACGGTGTCGAGAACTAACATCCATTTTTAAAAAATTTGAACATGTTCTTAATGAATGTACACAATTATGGCACAATTTGCATTTGAATTCTTCAGAAAAACCTGTGTTTATCTGAAATACATTCTTTTGCCTTTTAATCGATGATAATTTCTCAGGCTTTTGCTTATCAATCATTTCCAAAGTTCGAAACCTTGTTTCTAGGAAGTCTGAAAATTCTATGAATTTTGGAATTTCCTTTTGAGTTTCAAGTGTTGTTTCCCACTTTGATTGAGGTCGGTAGTTTCTTTAAAAGCAAAAATATTATAATTGCATCCAACTCATGCACTGGTAGACCTAAGTTTTTTAATGCATGTAATATTTTTGTTGTGTTGTCGAGCAATTCTCGAACTCTTTTCGAACTTTCTTCTCGGACAACTGGTAAATCATAAAACAACTTGAGTTCGTTATTCACCAGAATTCGTTTAAAATCGTATCGAGACGACAACAAGTCCCAAGCCTTTTCATAGCTTGCGTCATCTACGCTAATATGTTCCAACAAAACACCTGCACCTTCTTTACAACAAGACTTTAAATAATGTAGCTTTTCGATATTTGTCAGAGCAGCATTACTGTGTACCAATGAAAGGAATTGGTCGTGAAAAGACTGGTATTCTCCCGTAAAAGTGGGTGGTTGAATTTTTGGGAGTCTTACATTGCTTGTCTTCTGCATGGTTAAATTTGACTCTTCTTTTTTCACAATTGCAGCAAATTTGTCCAATTCATCCGAAAGCAGTGATCGGTACAGTGTATATGTTTCATAAGCTTCGTTGTAATGTGCTTCTGTTGCTGATAAAACATCTGCTTTGATATCATCACTGCAAATAGCTACTTCGTAGTGACTTCCGATGCTTTTCCAATATTTTTCTATCGTTTCTAGTCTTGTTGAGAAATAGTTCTTAGTCCTGCGTTCGGGTGCAACAGTTTTCTTGAAATTTTCAAGATCTTTAACAATTTGATTGCTTGTAGTTTTGATGAGTTTTGCAGCGTTCATTTTATTATAATATATGTATTTATTTCTGTATAATGTATGTATGTATTTAATTTAAATTAAAAGTAAATGTTTTTTTTTACTCACTTTCTTTTTGATTGGCGATGCTTGGCTGGGTGGACTTTGGTGGACTTCCTGGTGGATTTTGGTGGATCGGTTACTTGGTGGACTTTGCGGTTTATAAAATCGTTGGATGACTGTGGTTAACTGGAGTGTGGGCCGTATACAGTTGTTGTGGCTTCTTGACATAATCGTAGACCGTTGAATTGTGCACCGTTGGACTGTATTTTATTTTACTTATTTCTTAGTTTTAATTCTTTGTAAATTGTGATTGTTATTTTAATTTTAATTTAAACTTTGTTTCAATTTGTTCAGTGTAGTAAGTTATTATTAAAATGAAAACTAAGAAACTATGCGACAAAATGTCGGCTAAATGTCTTTAATTTTGGCAAAAATTGTTGTGGTTGAAAACTTCACAATTTTGTCTGGGTAGCTTGTACTTAATTTCTTTTAAATAAAAAAATGACTCGAAGGACCAATGTTTGGGTAGAAAATTCTAATTTATAAAATAAAAAGGCAAACTCAATCTTAAATGGTTGTTTTAATAATGAATAATCCATAGGTCGCTGGTTCAGATCCGGCTCGAAGGACCAGTGTGTGGGTAGAAAATTCTAATTTATAAAATAAAAAGGCAAACTCAATCTTAAATGGTTGTTTTAATAATGAATAATTTTTTATTTTTTTTGTTCATTTAACCTTTGACAATACATTTTACTTTTATGTCAACCTACATAGCATCAAACATTTGACGAAGGTATGTATGTTCATAGAGATTGGTATGCGTTGTGAATGGCAGCATCCAACAGTAAGATTCATGTAAACTCTCTCTGTTATGTTACAAAAATGCTCATTCTTAGTAAAATTGACTATGGCCTAGCTATATTTGTATCTTGTCCAAAATCAACCAAAAACATTTTTAAACCCTCGTATCATCAAGCGGCAAGTCGGAGTATTTGTGCTTTTCCAACTAGCCCAACTAGAAACATCCTCGCCGAGGCTGGACTACTGACAATAGAGGAACGCTATTTAAAAATCACTGCCTCACTTTTACCTAAGCTGACCTTTCAAACTGGTTCAGTGATAGACAAAGACACAATGCAAGCTCTGTCCCATAAAAGAAGGAGACAACAATTCCATAATTTGTACTATTTTGGAGATAGGCAAAAAAATGTATATACCCTTTAAGCGACATCCCAAATACTCACCATCACAGCCACCCTGGTTATTAGATAGCAACTCCATACTTCTCGGCCCATGTGACCTTAAAAAACTAAATACCAACCCAGAAGTCTACTGACAAAGGTTTACTGAAACTGCATCTAAACTTTCCGATAAAGGTTGGAAGTTCTTATTCACAGACGGTTCTTTTAAGCAACACAACACTACATTTGCAGTTATATCAAAATAAGGAAATACACTCATCTAAGGTATCTTACCAGACATAACATCAATTTTTACTGCAGAAGCTGTGGGAATATTTGAAGCCATAAAAAAATGTTCCACTACATCAGGCAAATTGACGATCTGCTCCGATAGCCTCTTAGTCCTAAAAGGCATTCTTAACCCTTTTCACTCGTCTATTATTATATCCAAAATAAGAAATATGTATAATAATCTCAAAACCTTCAAAGCTAAAATTATTTTGGACTCCTGGACATGTTGGTATAAGGGGCAACGAACTGGCTGATAAAGCTGCCAATGGCGCCCATACTGCCCCAGTCTATACCTTTGAACAATATTCGCAACGCGACCTCCAAAGGTCGATACAAAAAAAATTGCATGAAAATGAAATCGCACAATGGAATGAATACCACCACCATTGTTCATCAATCAACTGCAACAAATTACGCCCAATATATCCAACCCACACTTCAAAGGAAATGATAACTAAATTTGTCCGCCTTCGACTCGGCCATACCTGTCTTACACACCAACATCTCCTCAAAAAAGAATCACTACCAACTTGCCCCAACTGCCATAACAACATCACCATCAGTCATTTGCTAGGCCCTTGCCTCTTTTCCGCAAACAAAATCTTAAATAAAATCAACACAAATTCAAAAACTAAAGATCTATTAAAAGAACCTACTCAATGTAATATTAATTATTAATAATATATTATATCTTCTACAAGTTAAATTCTAATAATCTCTAGTTTTTTACAAAAGAGCCGATAGTACTTTGCTGCTAGTGCTCTTTTATCTATTTATTAATAGTATATTTTAAATATGTTATTGATTAAAAAAAATAAATAAATATATATCTTTATATGAGAATGAAAGTGAAAGCTTAGAAAGTGGGTCATGGAGTGCAAAAATTAGTATTTCTTCTGCATTGGAAGGAGAAAAAATCAACAAATAGAATCCAATGCAGTAGGTTATGGTCTACACCTTAAACCTTATAGAAAAGGTCTTGGACTTTATTTATATCCACAGTCAAGAAACTTCGAAGCTCAATACCCAATCGTGCATTAAATGAAATAGATTTGAGACATTTTGCAAAAAAATTTATTCCAAATTTTCGAGGAGTTTTCATGGGAGACAATTTACCAAAAAGAAAACCTTGGGAAAATGAGTGTGGAATTGTAAATCTCGATTCTTCAGAAGGCCCCGGTATACATTGGGTAGCGTACAATAAAAAAGACGGTCATATTGAATATTTTGACATCTTTGGAATTCTTCAACCTCCTATTGAAATTATTAGGTGAAAAAATTTAGCATAATTATAGAAAATATCAAAATTATGACTCATTTAATTGTAATCATTTATGTTTAAGATTTGTATATGATTGTTATTTACAATAAATAAAGAGTTTTATATGTATATATTCTATCCTATCGGCTGAATATTGTGGATTGGTTGATTTTCAGACGTACAATTCCATACCAAATGTTGATGAGATTAATTACACAACATCACCATGTTACAAAGTTGCAAAACATTACAAAAAATTTAATGGCTTTGAATGCCCAACAACAAATTGAGTGTGCTACCACCAAGTTTTTTCTCAATTATTTTTAGCTGGAATTATAGGTATTTCACGACTTGCCAAGGTCGATCATCAGATTCCTTTGCTCTAGTGGTGCTGGTCTACTTTTTCATTTTCATTGAAAATCTTCTTGTGCTTTTATCGTGTATTGAACTATGGCCAGAAGTTTAGAAGCCAACGCACTTCGCATCACGCCACCGAGCCCACATGATCAGATCCAACCTAATGCAGGTTTTTCTATTTATCAATTGCATTGAAACGACTAGCGTTTTAGTAGCCACAAAAGTTTGTTGTTGTTTATTCAGGTTCTTTTCTCCTTACTTGTTTATAAGCCAACATTTTTGGTGTTCATATAAGGAGGGAGATTTTTTATGGGAAAGATTTTGACACTGGCCATTTTCTATTTGTATTATATTCAGTTTTGTATGATTACATACTTGCTTTTAAAGCACTATTTTTTCGTATCATTTAATTACTTTGAATGCCCAACAACAAAAAATCATCAAAACAAATATAAACATACAAAATAACAAAAGAATACAAAACTACGCAAAATTTATAACGGGTGATTTTTTTGCTACTTGGTTTTTGACGTTTATATTTTTGACAGATCACACATGACAAATTCCACGAACATTTGACATTTCGATTCAGTATTGTTTGCCATTTCATCATGAATAGACTTACGCCTGAACAACGTTTGCAAATTATTGAAATTTATTATCAAAATTCGTGCTCTGTGAAAAATGTGTTTCGCAAGCTACGTCCGTTTTATGGTCGTCATAATCGACCCACCGAGCAGGCTATTCAGCTCATTGTGACCAAATTCCGCACCAGTTTCACTTTATTGGACATTAATCCACCAAATCGTATCCGTAGAGTGCGTACCGAAGAGAATATTGCTGCTGCATCCGCCAGTGTTGCTGAAGATCGCTACATGCCACACTGCACGCGAAACCATGCATCAATTGAGAGGCGAATTTGGTGAGCAGTTGATCTCACGTTTTGGCGCAGTCAATTGGCCACCAAGATCATGTGATTTGACCCCGTTAGACTATTTTTTGGGGGGCTATGTTAAGTCTATTGTCTATGGGGACAAGCCAAACACGATTGCTGCCTTGGAAGCCAACATTGAACGCGTCATTGGTGAGATTCCGGCCGAAATGTGTGAAAAAGTTTGCCAAAATTGGACCTTCAGAATGGACCACCTGAAGCGTAGCCGCGGGCAACATTTAAGTGAAATTATTTTTAAAAAGTAAATGGCAGAAATTGATTTATCGATCCAAATAAAAATTTCATTCACTTTTTACAAGTTTCTGTTTTTTTGAATTTTCAAAAACCAAGCTCTTAAAAAATCACCGTTTAAAACAAACAAAACACATCAACATATCACCACAACACAAACTCATTTCTTTCGACATAGCTAATATGTACACAAACATTCCAATCGAAGAAAAAATCAACATATTAAAAGAAAATTTAATTACAACTGCAAAAATTAACCAACAACAAATAGACGTAATAATTATCCTACTAAAAATTATATTAAAACAAAATTATTTTACATTCAATAACAAATTTTATAAACAAGAAGAAGGCCTTGCAATGGGATCCCCCTTAAGCGGTCTATTGGCAGCCATATACGCTAACAACTATGAAAACAAATATATTTTATAAAAACGCAATAAACAACACAATAAAATAATTTACTATTCGAGATATGTTGATGGCACTTTTGTTATTTTTGATGGAACTAATACACAAATTGAAATTTTTAATAAAGTTCATAAACAACATAAACAAAAACACACAATTCACTGCAGAAATTGAAAATAACAACAATATTAACTTCTTAGATTTGACCGTTAGCAAAAACAACAACAAATTATATTACAAAATTTACAGAAAACCTACAGCGACAGATATATGTAACTATACACAAAGACTCCCACCACCCACCTACACAAAAAATGGCAACTGTCAATGCTTTCATAAATAGACTTTTCAGCATACAAACGAAAAAACAACACCATGAATATGAAATTAACACAATAAAACACATTGCAATATTAAATGGCTACAAACCAGAAATAATTGACAAAATAATATATAAAACGAAAACTAAGAGCAACAGCAATAACAAAACCAAAAAAGAAAACACCACCACCAAAAATCTTAATTCATATTAACATTTAATTTAAACCAAAAACCACATAGCAAAAATACTAAAACAAAAAACAAATAGAGAATTATAAACATGTTCCGGAATATATAAAATCAAGTGTGCTAATTGTGACAATTATTATATAGGACAAACAGGTCATTGTATGATAGATATCTGGAACATAAACCGAAACCAAATTCAAAATCCACATTTGCACAACATTTTATGTACAACAACACAATTGTACAACAACACAATTACACCAACTTAAATCCTTTGCATATATGTAAAAAAGGGACAACACTAGACGGTCTTGACGAGTTTGAAATATATAAGGCAAACAACTATTAATAACCAGACAAAGTATTAAATGACGAATTAACAATTAAAAACAACACACTATATAACACCGCCATAAAATTCAACCCAGCAACACAAGATAAAACGAGACAAATTTATAAACCAAAAAACAACAATAATATTAATTTAATAACTAAAAGACAACATACACATTGGTCAATCAACACCACAGTTCGACAGCATAAGCCCGAAGATGGATTATTGCATTCGAAACGCGTCGCTTCTTTAAAATAATTATAAAAATGTTGTTATATTACAATAATATAATAAAAAAAATTAACTAAATATAAATTTTTCATTTTAATTTTATGTTTTATTATTTTATTTATATATAAAGAATTAAATCATCACGCAACATGGCGACTACACCACAAGTTGATGAGGAAAATAATTTGTTCCATGTTGGAGGGTATGAAATTGAAATGCCTATAGACTCGTATGAAATTGATGTAATTGTTTCATTTATATCAGATGAATTATTATCGCGAAATTCTACTACTGATATTGGAATAAATCAAATAATAACACCATGTAATGTGAAATTCTATGTATTGAGAAAATTTATTTCAATAACGATAGAACTATTGGAAAATTATTGGGGCTTAGTAATAATGTTCTCAATTAGAAAAAAACTCGCTCATCCGACTTACCCGTTCATATAAATAAAGTAAATGTAATCCCAATCGAGTGTAATATCATTACAGTGAACGTCAAACGAGTAAGTACTATAAAGCTAAAACTTGTGGACCAGGACGGTGATCTAATAAATTTTAGAGGAGAAAGAATAACCGCACGATTAAATCTAACTCAAAATCGAAAGAATGTTAATATATTGTGGTGGCCGTGGCGCGATAGTTGTGTGTTCGTCTGTCAACCTTATGTTCACAGGTTCGATCCCTGCCGTAGTCTATGTCCTCTTAATATTCCATTTAAAACTAATTCAAAAAAAAAAAAATGTCATACAATGAGTTGCTGATATACTCATTACATGCTGTTTAATCATAGAACTAACAACATGTGATTGAGTAAAACTAGTATACCGATAAAATATGACGCCGAATAAAAAAAGTAATGAGAGTTATAAGGGATATAGATGACTAAGACACGGAAATTTCTCCGCATTAGTTCAGCCGCCATCCCTGGAGTTAAAAACTGAGACAACAACCACCTACAGTCTCAGAACAGCGCGCCACACATCTTTCCTATTATTCTTTCTCTTCCTTAACCTCACGCCCGCGCTGTGTTGAAACATTTAAAGGGTAGGATAATCCATTGAGCGCGTGTAGATTCTAAAAAAAAATATAATAATATTTATTTACAAGGTATCAAAACTAATCATTCAAGTAGTTATGCTCGAACATGCAAACTGTTAACACATAAGTTATCTCCTGAAAATAAATCTTATCTTCTTTCACTAGGATTCAAACTAAAATAAAAACAATATGAATGATATATTGGATATTACCCATGGACCAAACCATGATAAAAGCATATCTAAGTTTGAATACCACAGCTATTCACCATTTCTTCAGTCTTTCAATCCAAGCGACGAAAAACGCATACTCATACAACAACAGGTCTTATGTATATTACCATGTGAAAGCACCATTTATGTAGAAGGAAGTCTCACTAAAACAGATGGAACTGTTTCATCAGGAAAATTAATTAATAACGCAATAGCTTTTCTTTTTGGGTAATCAAATTGAGAAGACATTGAAAACAATAAAAACGTTGGAATCACATCGACCTTAAAAAATTATATATCTTTAAATGAGAATGAAAGTAAAAGCTTATAAAGTGGATCATGGAGTGCAAAAAGTAGTATTTCTTCTGCATTGGGTATTTTTAATTTTTGTTTACCATTGAAAAATCTATTAGGGTTTGCTGAAGTTTATAAAAAGATTATAACAAATGCAAGACATGAACTGGTTTTAATTCGCGCTCGATCTAATGAGAATGCTCATTTTTACGAAGCTAATGAAAAATCTAAACTGTTAATTCTTAAATTACAATGGAGAGTTTCAGATATCACTTTATCTGATTCAAATAAAATTAACTTATTGAAACAAATCTAACTTAAACCAATTCAAAATCATTTTCTTAATTGGGGAAATGTTTGAATGTCCCACACTCTCAACCACTACTGCTCATACATATATGGACTGTGAAAACTTCAAGTCAAATCGAGAAGCCGAGATATATTATCATTGCTCTACAAACTGATAGAAAAAATCAACGAAATAAAGATTCTAGCAAATTCGATCACTGTGATGTAAGCAATGTAAAAGTTCATTTAAATTCTGAATCTTGTCCACGAGAAGATTTAAACCTTAAATATAAACTAGATCGACATGCTGTTCTCTATGAAATGTATAGTAAATTTCAACATGTATACTATCAGAAACAAGCAAATCCTCTTTTATCAACAACGGACTTTAAGGATATTGCCCCAATTGCCCCAATTATGGTTATCGATTGTTCACGTCAAAATGAAGCAATTGAAACGGGTCCACTGGATGTAAGAATTGAGCTTAAACCATTAAGCCTAGTACGCTGCTGATGCGAAACGAAAAATCCCATACAAAAATGACACGACGAAATCATGAACGAAAAATTTCGCTCTACTTTTCGTTTTCCAGTACGCTGCTAAACGACGAAATGTGTAATTTTAGTGGATAGCTGTAGTAGATTTCTTAGTACAATTCTCCACTCTTTTCGTTCTCAATTTAATTGACCTGCACATTAATTGCTTGCGAAATTTTGACATTTCATTTTTTTTATAAAAAAAAAGTCAAGCTCTTGTAATGCTTACTTGATTTTTCTTTGGCTTTGTGTTTTCTCTAGTGTCTGGTTTTTCTGTGCATTTCCTGTATTAAATTATTCAAAATACATTCAATTCTAATTTTGTATCAAAACCAATTTCAAAATCGACTAAACTAAATCTGCGAAATGAAAATGGGAAGTTGGAAAGAAGCACACCCTTCACATATCTTATCGGCGAACAAGATATAGCGGTTCTTTATTTGGAGTGCTTATTATAACCAACTATCGACTTTTCTCATACCTAGTGCTAGCGCTTAGATTAAAAATAACCTATGTCGTTTTAAAATTAATTTATTTTAAGTGACTACTAAATAAAAATATTATAATCAAGATTCAGTAGTTTGTTCTGCAATTAACTGTCCATGTCATGATTTTTAAAATACATTTGTAACTCCGACTTTTACACCATATAGATATAAAAAAACACTTACCATTTCTAACGACATACTTTCAACAAATAAATTAAGTCAATTGCCACAAAGAAAAAATCAAATCGACCGACCGCTAATGGCAGTACGAATATGAATTTCCGACCTGGTTGGGACAAGATGTATCCAGGCCGGAAGCCAAAGGTAAGCGGCCTTCCGCTGCACCATCGACACTTAAGGAAATCATCTTTAGAACAATAATATTTGGTTGTAAAAAGGCCATCTTAAACGATACCCACCCCTATTTGGGAAGCCCGTTTCCGATCTCATTGATTGACGATTTTATACCATACCCCAGAACTTATTTCTCAAGTTAAGATAATCTGTTTAATGTTTACTTCGTGAAAATCGGCACGGGATGGACATTGTTATTTAGTCTACAATTTCAGGTGATGACCTTTGTTGTGTTGATAGAAAGAAGATGATGATAAATCACTTACCTCGCATTGCCATCGCTACCTTCTTTTTCTTTTCTGGACGAAGTTTTTTAATGTAATTGAACCATCGTATGGCAGATGCCCTGTTCGTGAATTTGATACCAAATCAAGCTGCTTGCAAGCTGGTCACTTGTCAATGGGATTTGACATATAAGGCCATGCATTTTTACTATTCATTCGATTTTAGTATTAATTGAGGAAGCAAGACCTATAGTTAAAATGGGAATCGATCAAAGAGCATTCGCAGCGTAGCAGAGCGGTCAAGTACAAACCCACTAAGAAAACTCACTGATGAACAAGTGAAAATGCAACCCGTTCCAAAAATATATTCTCAAAGCTATTCACTGTTCTCTTGGAATATATAATCTGAAAATACTTTGGAGTATATCTTTGGAACGGGTTATCCTAAAAACTTGGTTGATACCTTTTTGTAATCTACTCTTGATACTCTCAAAATCAGCATCAAAAGTTTTTATGTAGAAGCCTTATTGCAAAAAATCACTCTTGAAATACGCATATTTAGAATGATGTATGCGTATTCCTGGACCTATTTTTTTTAATAAAACTTCTTTGCAAAAAATGTTGATGCTTCCTTTGAAAGTATGAAGTGCTGATTCTAAAAAGATATCGCTCGCCTTTATGGGACAACCCGTTCCGAAGATATGGTCCATTATATTTATAGTCTGATTATATTTTTCAGATTATGTATTTCAAGGTGAACAGTGAATAGATTTTGAACTATATCTTTGCAACGGGTTGTCCAATAAAGGTGAGCGATATCTTTTTAGAATCAGCAGTTCATACTTTCAAAGGAAGCATCAACATTTTTTGCAAAGAAGTTGTATTAAAAAAAATAGCTCCAGGAATACGCATACATCATTCTAAATATGCGTATTTTAAGAGTGATTTTTTGCAATAAGGCTTCTACATAAAAACTTTTGATGCTGATTTTGAGAGTATCAAGAGTAGATTACAAAAAGGTATCAACCAAGTTTTTAGGATAACCCGTTCCAAAGATACACTTAAAGTATTTTCAGATTATGTATTTCAAGGTGAACAGTGAATAGCTTTTGAACTATATCTTTGAAACGGGTTGCCCAATAAAGGCGAGCCATATCTTTTTTGAATCAAAACCTCTTACTTTCAAAGGAAGCATTAACAAAACCAAAAGTAGTTTTGTCACCAAATTACTTTTAGATGTATTTTTTTTGTCACCAAATTTCCTTTATATATAATTTTTTTGAAATAATTCTTGGACTTGAAAATGGTATCCGGAATTAGTAAGAAACCATAAATTAGAACTCATAACCGTTTACACCATCCCAATGAACCACGTAGTTTTTGAATTATAGAGTGGTTTACCTCCCTATTTCATTGGTTTTCTTAAAATTGATAGAAATGTCATCAAATCGGCAGATAAACCAGTTAATAAGTCCCAAAGTATTTGCTTAATTTCCATCATTTAAACGGTTCTGAGTTTTATTTTAAACCCTCTATGTGTAACAAGAACAATTTTTAAATCCAAGAATTATTTCAAGAAAATTACATCTAAAAGTAATTTGGCGACAAAATTACTTTTTTTTTACAACTTGTCATTTGTTTTTGACAGCTTACAGAACTCTCCGCAAATATTTTTCCGCTGTGGGTTTCGTTAGCATTTCGCTCTCCTAGTGGAGACCACCGAAAAATTTGGTTTCGCATCAGCAGCGTACTAGGCTTTAACTCCGATTCCTGCTTTAACGACTATGTATTGTCTGATTCTTTATGATCTATACGATCATTGAATAGAATCCACTAACTGGAGAAGTTAACAAACTTGCTTAAATTGAATGTGCTGATATGATAATTTATCAGTAGAAAGAGTCAATTTGTTGAATAAACACACATCTAAAATAAAATGCATGACTGGATCGCACGAACTTGCTCTAATGTTCGATCACATCGTATGCAAAAGATTTCTAGTAAAAATCTAAATATATGGATGTCCTATCTACCTCAGTGAAATGCTACAGTTTGTACAGTCTCAAAAAGGACTCAAGTTAATTATCCCACGTTTTACATGCATCATAGCAGAACGCTCGTTTTATGTATCTGCAATTCACGTATGGAATTTGCTTCCAAGTGAATTGCAAAGAACTACCGCACCGAATGCTTTTAAAAGGAAATTATTCTTGCACTTTTCGAATCAAATATAATAATACATTTGATATTTTAAATATTTTGTACATTGCATATATGTAGCTTCTTTTCTTGATTTAAATTTATATATCCTGAATTAAACTTTTAGCTTTTAAGATTATTTTAATTTTATTTTTTGCATTGCAATTTATTAGGTTAGAGCCTATACATTATATGTTATATAATTCTAGATGCTCTAAAAGATCTAAGTCTTAATGTATCTTTGTAACTGTATATTTTTTTAAATAAATGAAATGAAATGAAAAATATTTTTTTTAAAGTCATTTTTAATTGAATTTTGTATATGCATATACAAAATTGCATTAATTTTGTTCTAAAATAAATTGGTACGACAATATTAAATATTTAATAATATAAACTTAAAAACAAAAGATTAAATATGTTTAATTAAAGAAAAATTAATTCAAAATTCTGAAATAAATACTTGAGCTAAAAAAAAGTACGCCATTTTATTTCTTGGATTAATTTGAATTTATGAAAAAAAAATGTTTAGATCTGTGGAGCGGTTTTTGAGAAAAAAAGTTGTTTTTTTTAAACTTTTTGAAAATATTTTTTTAAAAATTCAAAAACGCCAATTTAAAGGTATTCAGAAAATACAAATAAAAATAATTTTTGAAAAAATTTAATGAGGAGTTTTCGAATAATAAATTTTTTAAATTTATTTCGTAAAAATGATTTTAAAAATACAAACAAATATTAATTAAAAACATTGGTATGCGGTACAATTTGGGCAACCTAAACCTATATTTTTGTGAAATTTCGAAAGAATCGGTTAAGCAATTTATAAGATAGTCGGAAGCAAAAAAACGGTCCGATGGAAAGTACCGTTTTTAGATATTTTTTTTAAATTTTTTTTTCAACTATATGATCGGTCGTAGCGAAAAACTCACACTGATTTTTTTTATCAAATTGTTAGAGCCGTTTCCGAGAAATATAGGTTTGAACGTAATGGTTATATGGCAGGTACGGTTTTCTTGAGCTAAAAAAGAAATTCAATTTCCCCTCTGTACAATACCTAAAAAACTCTATATACCAAGTTTGAAGCAATTGGGCCCACCCGTTTGGGCTGTAGGTGTCTATACATACATACAGACAGACTGACAGACTGACAGACTGACAGACTGACAGACTGACAGACTGACAGACTGACAGACTGACAGACTGACAGACTGACAGACTGACAGACTGACAGACTGACAGACTGACAGACTGACAGACTGACAGACTGACAGACTGACAGACTGACAGACTGACAGACTGACAGACTGACAGACTGACAGACTGACAGACTGACAGACTGACAGACTGACAGACTGACAGACTGACAGACTGACAGACTGACAGACTGACAGACTGACAGACTGACAGACTGACAGACTGACAGACTGACAGACTGACAGACTGACAGACTGACAGACTGACAGACTGACAGACTGACAGACTGACAGACTGAAAGGCTGAAAGACTGACAGACTGACAGACTGACAGACTGACAGACTGACAGACTGACAGACTGACAGACTGACAGACTGACAGACTGACAGACTGACAGACTGACAGACTGACAGACTGACAGACTGACAGACTGACAGACTGACAGACTGACAGACTGACAGACTGACAGACTGACAGACTGACAGACTGACAGACTGACAGACTGACAGACTGACAGACTGACAGACTGACAGACTGACAGACTGACAGACTGACAGACTGACAGACTGACAGACTGACAGACTGACAGACTGACAGACTGACAGACTGACAGACTGACAGACTGACAGACTGACAGACTGACAGACTGACAGACTGACAGACTGACAGACTGACAGACTGACAGACTGACAGACTGACAGACTGACAGACTGACAGACTGACAGACTGACAGACTGACAGACTGACAGACTGACAGACTGACAGACTGACAGACTGACAGACTGACAGACTGACAGACTGACAGACTGACAGACTGACAGACTGACAGACTGACAGACTGACAGACTGACAGACTGACAGACTGACAGACTGACAGACTGACAGACTGACAGACTGACAGACTGACAGACTGACAGACTGACAGACTGACAGACTGACAGACTGACAGACTGACAGACTGACAGACTGACAGACTGACAGACTGACAGACTGACAGACTGACAGACTGACAGACTGACAGACTGACAGACTGACAGACTGACAGACTGACAGACTGACAGACTGACAGACTGACAGACTGACAGACTGACAGACTGACAGACTGACAGACTGACAGACTGACAGACTGACAGACTGACAGACTGACAGACTGACAGACTGACAGACTGACAGACTGACAGACTGACAGACTGACAGACTGACAGACTGACAGACTGACAGACTGACAGACTGACAGACTGACAGACTGACAGACTGACAGACTGACAGACTGACAGACTGACAGACTGACAGACTGACAGACTGACAGACTGACAGACTGACAGACTGACAGACTGACAGACTGACAGACTGACAGACTGACAGACTGACAGACTGACAGACTGACAGACTGACAGACTGACAGACTGACAGACTGACAGACTGACAGACTGACAGACTGACAGACTGACAGACTGACAGACTGACAGACTGACAGACTGACAGACTGACAGACTGACAGACTGACAGACTGACAGACTGACAGACTGACAGACTGACAGACTGACAGACTGACAGACTGACAGACTGACAGACTGACAGACTGACAGACTGACAGACTGACAGACTGACAGACTGACAGACTGACAGACTGACAGACTGACAGACTGACAGACTGACAGACTGACAGACTGACAGACTGACAGACTGACAGACTGACAGACTGACAGACTGACAGACTGACAGACTGACAGACTGACAGACTGACAGACTGACAGACTGACAGACTGACAGACTGACAGACTGACAGACTGACAGACTGACAGACTGACAGACTGACAGACTGACAGACTGACAGACTGACAGACTGACAGACTGACAGACTGACAGACTGACAGACTGACAGACTGACAGACTGACAGACTGACAGACTGACAGACTGACAGACTGACAGACTGACAGACTGACAGACTGACAGACTGACAGACTGACAGACTGACAGACTGACAGACTGACAGACTGACAGACTGACAGACTGACAGACTGACAGACTGACAGACTGACAGACTGACAGACTGACAGACTGACAGACTGACAGACTGACAGACTGACAGACTGACAGACTGACAGACTGACAGACTGACAGACTGACAGACTGACAGACTGACAGACTGACAGACTGACAGACTGACAGACTGACAGACTGACAGACTGACAGACTGACAGACTGACAGACTGACAGACTGACAGACTGACAGACTGACAGACTGACAGACTGACAGACTGACAGACTGACAGACTGACAGACTGACAGACTGACAGACTGACAGACTGACAGACTGACAGACTGACAGACTGACAGACTGACAGACTGACAGACTGACAGACTGACAGACTGACAGACTGACAGACTGACAGACTGACAGACTGACAGACTGACAGACTGACAGACTGACAGACTGACAGACTGACAGACTGACAGACTGACAGACTGACAGACTGACAGACTGACAGACTGACAGACTGACAGACTGACAGACTGACAGACTGACAGACTGACAGACTGACAGACTGACAGACTGACAGACTGACAGACTGACAGACTGACAGACTGACAGACTGACAGACTGACAGACTGACAGACTGACAGACTGACAGACTGACAGACTGACAGACTGACAGACTGACAGACTGACAGACTGACAGACTGACAGACTGACAGACTGACAGACTGACAGACTGACAGACTGACAGACTGACAGACTGACAGACTGACAGACTGACAGACTGACAGACTGACAGACTGACAGACTGACAGACTGACAGACTGACAGACTGACAGACTGACAGACTGACAGACTGACAGACTGACAGACTGACAGACTGACAGACTGACAGACTGACAGACTGACAGACTGACAGACTGACAGACTGACAGACTGACAGACTGACAGACTGACAGACTGACAGACTGACAGACTGACAGACTGACAGACTGACAGACTGACAGACTGACAGACTGACAGACTGACAGACTGACAGACTGACAGACTGACAGACTGACAGACTGACAGACTGACAGACTGACAGACTGACAGACTGACAGACTGACAGACTGACAGACTGACAGACTGACAGACTGACAGACTGACAGACTGACAGACTGACAGACTGACAGACTGACAGACTGACAGACTGACAGACTGACAGACTGACAGACTGACAGACTGACAGACTGACAGACTGACAGACTGACAGACTGATAGACTGACAGACTGACAGACTGACAGACTGACAGACTGACAGACTGACAGACTGACAGACTGACAGACTGACAGACTGACAGACTGACAGACTGACAGACTGACAGACTGACAGACTGACAGACTGACAGAGTGACAGACTGACAGACTGACAGACTGACAGACTGACAGACTGACATACTGACAGACTGACAGACTGACAGACTGACAGACTGACAGACTGACAGACTGACAGACTGACAGACTAACAGACTGACAGACTGACAGACTGACAGACTGACAGACTGACAGACTAACAGACTGACAGACTGACAGACTGACAGACTGACAGACTGACAGACTGACAGACTCACAGACTCACAGACTCACAGACTCACAGACTCACAGACTCACAGACTGACAGACTGACAGACTGACAGACTGACAGACTGACAGACTGACAGACTGACAGACTGACAGACTGACAGACTGACAGATTGACAGACTGACAGACTGACAGACTGACAGACTGACAGACTGACAGACTGACAGACTGACAGACTGACAGACTGACAGACTGACAGACTGACAGACTGACAGACTGACAGACTGACAGACTGACAGACTGACAGACTGACAGACTGACAGACTGACAGACTGACAGACTGACAGACTGACAGACTGACAGACTGACAGACTGACAGACTGACAGACTGACAGACTGACAGACTGACACACTGACAGACTGACAGACTGACAGACTGACAGACTGACAGACTGACAGACTGACAGACTGACAGACTGACAGACTGACAGACTGACAGACTGACAGACTGACAGACTGAGAGACTGACAGACTGACAGACTGACAGACTGACAGACTGACAGACTGACAGACTGAGAGACTGACAGACTGACAGACTGACAGACTGACAGACTGACAGACTGACAGACTGACAGACTGACAGACTGACAGACTGACAGACTGACAGACTGACAGACTGACAGACTGACAGACTAAATATATGGATGTCCTATCTACCTCAGTGAAATGCTACAGTTTGTACAGTCTCAAAAAGGACTCAAGTTAATTATCCCACGTTTTACGTGCATCATAGCAGAACGCTCGTTTTATGTATCTGCAATTCACGTATGGAATTTGCTTCCAAGTGAATTGCAAAGAACTACCGCACCGAATGCTTTTAAAAGGAAATTATTCTTGCACTTTTCGAATCAAATATAATAATACATTTGATATTTTAAATATTTTGTACATTGCATATATGTAGCTTCTTTTCTTGATTTAAATTTATATATCTTGAATTAAACTTTTAGCTTTTAAGATTATTTTAATTTTATTTTTTGCATTGCAATTTATTAGGTTAGAGCCTATACATTATATGTTATATAATTCTAGATGCTCTAAAAGATCTAAGTCTTAATGTATCTTTGTAACTGTATATTTTTTTAAATAAATGAAATGAAATGAAAAATATTTTTTTTAAAGTCATTTTTAATTGAATTTTGTATATGCATATACAAAATTGCATTAATTTTGTTCTAAAATAAATTGGTACGACAATATTAAATATTTAATAATATAAACTTAAAAACAAAAGATTAAATATGTTTAATTAAAGAAAAATTAATTCAAAATTCTGAAATAAATACTTGAGCTAAAAAAAAGTACGCCATTTTATTTCTTGGATTAATTTGAATTTATGAAAAAAAAATGTTTAGATCTGTGGAGCGGTTTTTGAGAAAAAAAGTTGTTTTTTTTAAACTTTTTGAAAATATTTTTTTAAAAATTCAAAAACGCCAATTTAAAGGTATTCAGAAAATACAAATAAAAATAATTTTTGAAAAAATTTAATGAGGAGTTTTCGAATAATAAATTTTTTAAATTTATTTCGTAAAAATGATTTTAAAAATACAAACAAATATTAATTAAAAACATTGGTATGCGGTACAATTTGGGCAACCTAAACCTATATTTTTGTGAAATTTCGAAAGAATCGGTTAAGCAATTTATAAGATAGTCGGAAGCAAAAAAACGGTCCGATGGAAAGTACCGTTTTTAGATATTTTTTTTAAATTTTTTTTTCAACTATATGATCGGTCGTAGCGAAAAACTCACACTGATTTTTTTTATCAAATTGTTAGAGCCGTTTCCGAGAAATATAGGTTTGAACGTAACGGTTATATGGCAGGTACGGTTTTTTTGAGCTAAAAAAGAAATTCAATTTCCCCTCTGTACAATACCTAAAAAACTCTATATACCAAGTTTGAAGCAATTGGGCCCACCCGTTTGGGCTGTAGGTGTCTATACATACATACAGACAGACTGACAGACTGACAGACTGACAGACTGACAGACTGACAGACTGACAGACTGACAGACTGACAGACTGACAGACTGACAGACTGACAGACTGACAGACTGACAGACTGACAGACTGACAGACTGACAGACTGTAAGACTGACAGACTGACAGACTGACAGACTGACAGACTAACAGACTGACAGACTGACAGACTGACAGACTGACAGACTGACAGACTGACAGACTGACAGACTGACAGACTGACAGACTGACAGACTGACAGACTGACAGACTGACAGACTGACAGACTGACAGACTGACAGACTGACAGACTGACAGACTGACAGACTGACAGACTGACAGACTGACAGACTGACAGACTGACAGACTGACAGACTGACAGACTGACAGACTGACAGACTGACAGACTGACAGACTGACAGACTGACAGACTGACAGACTGACAGACTGACAGACTGACAGACTGACAGACTGACAGACTGACAGACTGACAGACTGACAGACTGACAGACTGACAGACTGACAGACTGACAGACTGACAGACTGACAGACTGACAGACTGACAGACTGACAGACTGACAGACTGACAGACTGACAGACTGACAGACACACTAGATGACAGACTGACAGACTGACAGACTGACTGACAGACTGACAGACTGACAGACTGACAGACTGACAGACTGACAGACTGACAGACTGACAGACTGACAGACTGACAGACTGACAGACTGACAGACTGACAGACTGACAGACTGACAGACTGACAGACTGACAGACTGACAGACTGACAGACTGACAGACTGACAGACTGACAGACTGACAGACTGACAGACTGACAGACTGACAGACTGACAGACTGACAGACTGACAGACTGACAGACTGACAGACTGACAGACTGACAGACTGACAGACTGACAGACTGACAGACTGACAGACTGACAGACTGACAGACTGACAGACTGACAGACTGACAGACTGACAGACTGACAGACTGACAGACTGACAGACTGACAGACTGACAGACTGACAGACTGACAGACTGACAGACTGACAGACTGACAGACTGACAGACTGACAGACTGACAGACTGACAGACTGACAGACTGACAGACTGACAGACTGACAGACTGACAGACTGACAGACTGACAGACTGACAGACTGACAGACTGACAGACTGACAGACTGACAGACTGACAGACTGACAGACTGACAGACTGACAGACTGACAGACTGACAGACTGACAGACTGACAGACTGACAGACTGACAGACTGACAGACTGACAGACTGACAGACTGACAGACTGACAGACTGACAGACTGACAGACTGACAGACTGACAGACTGACACTGACAGACTGACAGACTGACAGACTGACAGACTGACAGACTGACAGACTGACAGACTGACAGACTGACAGACTGACAGACTGACAGACTGACAGACTGACAGACTGACAGACTGACAGACTGACAGACTGACAGACTGACAGACTGACAGACTGACAGATTGACAGACTGACATACTGACAGACTGACAAACCGACATACTGACATACTGACAGACTGACAGACTGACAGACTGACAGACTGACAGACTGACAGACTGACAGACTGACAGACTGACAGACTGACAGACTGACATACTGACAGACTGACAACTGACATACTGACAGACTCACAGACTGACAGACTGACAGACTGACAGACTGACAGACTGACAGACTGACAGACTGACAGACTGACAGACTGACAGACTGACAGACTGACAGACTGACAGACTGACAGACTGACAGACTGACAGACTGACAGACTGACAGACTGACAGACTGACAGACTGACAGACTGACAGACTGACAGACTGACAGACTGACAGACTGACAGACTGACAGACTGACAGACTGACAGACTGACAGACTGACAGACTGACAGACTGACAGACTGACAGACTGACAGACTGACAGACTGACAGACTGACAGACTGACAGACTGACAGACTAACAGACTGACAGACTGACAGACTGACAGACTGACAGACTGACAGACTGACAGACTGACAGACTGATAGACTGACAGACTGACAGACTGACAGACTGACAGACTGACAGACTGACAGACTGACAGACTGACAGACTGACAGACTGACAGACTGACAGACTGACAGACTGACAGACTGACAGACTGACAGACTGACAGACTGACAGACTGACAGACTGACAGACTGACAGACTGACAGACTGACAGACTGACAGACTGACAGACTGACAGACTGACAGACTGACAGACTGACAGACTGACAGACTGACAGACTGACAGACTGACAGACTGACAGACTGACAGACTAACAGACTCACAGACTGACAGACTGACAGACTGACAGACTGACAGACTGACAGACTGACAGACTGACAGACTGACGGACTGACAGACTGACAGGCTGACAGACTGACAGACTGACAGACTGACAGACTGACAGACTGACAGACTGACAGACTGACAGACTGACAGACTGACAGACTGACAGACTGACAGACTGACAGACTGACAGACTGACAGACTGACAGACTGACAGACTGACAGACTGACAGACTGACAGACTGACAGACTGACAGACTGACAGACTGACAGACTGACAGACTGACAGACTGACAGACTGACAGACTGACAGACTGACAGACTGACAGACTGACAGACTGACAGACTGACAGACTGACAGACTGACAGACTGACAGACTGACAGACTGACAGACTGACAGACTGACAGACTGACAGACTGACAGACTGACAGACTGACAGACTGACAGACTGACAGACTGACAGACTGACAGACTGACAGACTGACAGACTGACAGACTGACAGACTGACAGACTGACAGACTGACAGACTGACAGACTGACAGACTGACAGACTGACAGACTGACAGACTGACAGACTGACAGACTGACAGACTGACAGACTGACAGACTGACAGACTGACAGACTGACAGACTGACAGACTGACAGACTGACAGACTGACAGACTGACAGACTGACAGACTGACAGACTGACAGACTGACAGACTGACAGACTGACAGACTGACAGACTGACAGACTGACAGACTGACAGACTGACAGACTGACAGACTGACAGACTGACAGACTGACAGACTGACAGACTGACAGACTGACAGACTGACAGACTGACAGACTGACAGACTGACAGACTGACAGACTGACAGACTGACAGACTGACAGACTGACAGACTGACAGACTGACAGACTGACAGACTGACAGACTGACAGACTGACAGACTGACAGACTGACAGACTGACAGACTGACAGACTGACAGACTGACAGACTGACAGACTGACAGACTGACAGACTGACAGACTGACAGACTGACAGACTGACAGACTGAAAGACTGACAGACTGACAGACTGACAGACTGACAGACTGACAGACTGACAGACTGACAGACTGACAGACTGATAGACTGACAGACTGACAGACTGACAGACTGACAGACTGACAGACTGACAGACTGACAGACTGACAGACTGACAGACTGACAGACTGACAGACTGACAGACTGAAGACTGACAGACTGACAGACTGACAGACTGGCAGACTGATAGACTGACAGACTGACAGACTGACAGACTGACAGACTGACAGACTGACAGACTGACAGACTGACAGACTGACAGACTGACAGACTGACAGACTGACAGACTGACAGACTGACAGACTGACAGACTGACAGACTGACAGACTGACAGACTGACAGACTGACAGACTGACAGACTGACAGACTGACAGACTGACAGACTGACAGACTGACAGACTGACAGACTGACAGACTGACAGACTGACAGACTGACAGACTGACAGACTGACAGACTGACAGACTGACAGACTGACTGACAGACTGACAGACTGACAGACTGACAGACTGACAGACTGACAGACTGACAGACTGACAGACTGACAGACTGACAGACTGACAGACTGACAGACTGACAGACTGACAGACTGACAGACTGACAGACTGACAGACTGACAGACTGACAGACTGACAGACTGACAGACTGACAGACTGACAGACTGACAGACTGACAGACTGACAGACTGACAGACTGACAGACTGACAGACTGACAGACTGACAGACTGACAGACTGACAGACTGACAGACTGACAGACTGACAGACTGACAGACTGACAGACTGACAGACTGACAGACTGACAGACTGACAGACTGACAGACTGACAGACTGACAGACTGACAGACTGACAGACTGACAGACTGACAGACTGACAGACTGACAGACTGACAGACTGACAGACTGACAGACTGACAGACTGACAGACTGACAGACTGACAGACTGACAGACTGACAGACTGACAGACTGACAGACTGACAGACTGACAGACTGACAGACTGACAGACTGACAGACTGACAGACTGACAGACTGACAGACTGACAGACTGACAGACTGACAGACTGACAGACTGACAGACTGACAGACTGACAGACTGACAGACTGACAGACTGACAGACTGACAGACTGACAGACTGACAGACTGACAGACTGACAGACTGACAGACTGACAGACTGACAGACTGACAGACTGACAGACTGACTGACAGACTGACAGACTGACAGACTGACAGACTGACAGACTGACAGACTGACAGACTGACAGACTGACAGACTGACAGACTGACAGACTGACAGACTGACAGACTGACAGACTGACAGACTGACAGACTGACAGACTGACAGACTGACAGACTGACAGACTGACAGACTGACAGACTGACAGACTGACAGACTGACAGACTGACAGACTGACAGACTGACAGACTGACAGACTGACAGACTGACAGACTGACAGACTGACAGACTGACAGACTGACAGACTGACAGACTGACAGACTGACAGACTGACAGACTGACAGACTGACAGACTGACAGACTGACAGACTGACAGACTGACAGACTGACAGACTGACAGACTGACAGACTGACAGACTGACAGACTGACAGACTGACAGACTGACAGACTGACAGACTGACAGACTGACAGACTGACAGACTGACAGACTGACAGACTGACAGACTGACAGACTGACAGACTGACAGACTGACAGACTGACAGACTGACAGACTGACAGACTGACAGACTGACAGACTGACAGACTGACAGACTGACAGACTGACAGACTGACAGACTGACAGACTGACAGACTGACAGACTGACAGACTGACAGACTGACAGACTGACAGACTGACAGACTGACAGACTGACAGACTGACAGACTGACAGACTGACAGACTGACAGACTGACAGACTGACAGACTGACAGACTGACAGACTGACAGACTGACAGACTGACAGACTGACAGACTGACAGACTGACAGACTGACAGACTGACAGACTGACAGACTGACAGACTGACAGACTGACAGACTGACAGACTGACAGACTGACAGACTGACAGACTGACAGACTGACAGACTGACAGACTGACAGACTGACAGACTGACAGACTGACAGACTGACAGACTGACAGACTGACAGACTGACAGACTGACAGACTGACAGACTGACAGACTGACAGACTGACAGACTGACAGACTGACAGACTGACAGACTGACAGACTGACAGACTGACAGACTGACAGACTGACAGACTGACAGACTGACAGACTGACAGACTGACAGACTGACAGACTGACAGACTGACAGACTGACAGACTGACAGACTGACAGACTGACAGACTGACAGACTGACAGACTGACAGACTGACAGACTGACAGACTGACAGACTGACAGACTGACAGACTGACAGACTGACAGACTGACAGACTGACAGACTGACAGACTGACAGACTGACAGACTGACAGACTGACAGACTGACAGACTGACAGACTGACAGACTGACAGACTGACAGACTGACAGACTGACAGACTGACAGACTGACAGACTGACAGACTGACAGACTGACAGACTGACAGACTGACAGACTGACAGACTGACAGACTGACAGACTGACAGACTGACAGACTGACAGACTGACAGACTGACAGACTGACAGACTGACAGACTGACAGACTGACAGACTGACAGACTGACAGACTGACAGACTGACAGACTGACAGACTGACAGACTGACAGACTGACAGACTGACAGACTGACAGACTGACAGACTGACAGACTGACAGACTGACAGACTGACAGACTGACAGACTGACAGACTGACAGACTGACAGACTGACAGACTGACAGACTGACAGACTGACAGACTGACAGACTGACAGACTGACAGACTGACAGACTGACAGACTGACAGACTGACAGACTGACAGACTGACAGACTGACAGACTGACAGACTGACAGACTGACAGACTGACAGACTGACAGACTGACAGACTGACAGACTGACAGACTGACAGACTGACAGACTGACAGACTGACAGACTGACAGACTGACAGACTGACAGACTGACAGACTGACAGACTGACAGACTGACAGACTGACAGACTGACAGACTGACAGACTGACAGACTGACAGACTGACAGACTGACAGACTGACAGACTGACAGACTGACAGACTGACAGACTGACAGACTGACAGACTGACAGACTGACAGACTGACAGACTGACAGACTGACAGACTGACAGACTGACAGACTGACAGACTGACAGACTGACAGACTGACAGACTGACAGACTGACAGACTGACAGACTGACAGACTGACAGACTGACAGACTGACAGACTGACAGACTGACAGACTGACAGACTGACAGACTGACAGACTGACAGACTGACAGACTGACAGACTGACAGACTGACAGACTGACAGACTGACAGACTGACAGACTGACAGACTGACAAACTGACAAACTGACAAACTGACATACTGACAGACAGACAGACTGACATACTGACAGACTGACAGACTGACTGACATACTGACAGACTGACAGACTGACAGACTGACAGACTGACAGACTGACAGACTGACAGACTGACAGACTGACAGACTGACAGACTGACAGACTGACAGACTGACAGACTGACAGACTGACAGACTGACAGACTGACAGACTGACAGACTGACAGACTGACAGACTGACAGACTGACAGACTGACAGACTGACAGACTGACAGACTGACAGACTGACAGACTGACAGACTGACAGACTGACAGACTGACAGACTGACAGACTGACAGACTGACAGACTGACAGACTGACAGACTGACAGACTGACAGACTGACAGACTGACAGACTGACAGACTGACAGACTGACAGACTGACAGACTGACAGACTGACACTGACAGACTGACAGACTGACAGACTGACAGACTGACAGACTGACAGACTGACAGACTGACAGACTGACAGACTGACAGACTGACAGACTGACAGACTGACAGACTGACAGACTGACAGACTGACAGACTGACAGACTGACAGACTGACAGACTGACAGACTGACAGACTGACAGACTGACAGACTGACAGACTGACAGACTGACAGACTGACAGACTGGACAGACTGACAGACTGACAGACTGACAGACTGACAGACTGACAGACTGACAGACTGACAGACTGACAGACTGACAGACTGACAGACTGACAGACTGACAGACTGACAGACTGACAGACTGACAGACTGACAGACTGACAGACTGACGACTGACAGACTGACAGACTGACAGACTGACAGACTGACAGACTGACACTGACAGACTGACAGACTGACAGACTGACAGACTGACAGACTGACAGACTGACAGACTGACAGACTGACAGACTGACAGACTGACAGACTGACAGACTGACAGACTGACAGACTGACAGACTGACAGACTGACAGACTGACAGACTGACAGACTGACAGACTGACAGACTGACAGACTGACAGACTGACAGACTGACAGACTGACAGACTGACAGACTGACAGACTGACAGACTGACAGACTGACAGACTGACAGACTGACAGACTGACAGACTGACAGACTGACAGACTGACAGACTGACAGACTGACAGACTGACAGACTGACAGACTGACAGACTGACAGACTGACGACAGACTGACAGACTGACAGACTGACAGACTGACAGACTGACAGACTGACAGACTGACAGACTGACAGACTGACAGACTGACAGACTGACAGACTGACAGACTGACAGACTGACAGACTGACAGACTGACAGACTGACAGACTGACAGACTGACAGACTGACAGACTGACAGACTGACAGACTGACAGACTGACAGACTGACAGACTGACAGACTGACAGACTGACAGACTGACAGACTGACAGACTGACAGACTGACAGACTGACAGACTGACAGACTGACAGACTGACAGACTGACAGACTGACAGACTGACAGACTGACAGACTGACAGACTGACAGACTGACAGACTGACAGACTGACAGACTGACAGACTGACAGACTGACAGACTGACAGACTGACAGACTGACAGACTGACAGACTGACAGACTGACAGACTGACAGACTGACAGACTGACAGACTGACAGACTGACAGGACTGACAGACTGACAGACTGACAGACTGACAGACTGACAGACTGACAGACTGACAGACTGACAGACTGACAGACTGACAGACTGACAGACTGACAGACTGACAGACTGACAGACTGACAGACTGACAGACTGACAGACTGACAGACTGACAGACTGACAGACTGACAGACTGACAGACTGACAGACTGACAGACTGACAGAGACTGACAGACTGACAGACTGACAGACTGACAGACTGACAGACTGACAGACTGACAGACTGACAGACTGACAGGACTGACAGACTGACAGACTGACAGACTGACAGACTGACAGACTGACAGACTGACAGACTGACAGACTGACAGACTGACAGACTGACAGACTGACAGACTGACAGACTGACAGACTGACAGACTGACAGACTGACAGACTGACAGACTGACAGACTGACAGACTGACAGACTGACAGACTGACAGACTGACAGACTGACAGACTGACAGACTGACAGACTGACAGACTGACAGACTGACAGACTGACAGACTGACAGACTGACAGACTGACAGACTGACAGACTGACAGACTGACAGACTGACAGACTGACAGACTGACAGACTGACAGACTGACAGACTGACAGACTGACAGACTGACAGACTGACAGACTGACAGACTGACAGACTGACAGACTGACAGACTGACAGACTGACAGACTGACAGACTGACAGACTGACAGACTGACAGACTGACAGACTGACAGACTGACAGACTGACAGACTGACAGACTGACAGACTGACAGACTGACAGACTGACAGACTGACAGACTGACAGACTGACAGACTGACAGACTGACAGACTGACAGACTGACAGACTGACAGACTGACAGACTGACAGACTGACAGACTGACAGACTGACAGACTGACAGACTGACAGACTGACAGACTGACAGACTGACAGACTGACAGACTGACAGACTGACAGACTGACAGACTGACAGACTGACAGACTGACAGACTGACAGACTGACAGACTGACAGACTGACAGACTGACAGACTGACAGACTGACAGACTGACAGACTGACAGACTGACAGACTGACAGACTGACAGACTGACAGACTGACAGACTGACAGACTGACAGACTGACAGACTGACAGACTGACAGACTGACAGACTGACAGACTGACAGACTGACAGACTGACAGACTGACAGACGACAGACTGACAGACTGACAGACTGACAGACTGACAGACTGACAGACTGACAGACTGACAGACTGACAGACTGACAGACTGACAGACTGACAGACTGACAGACTGACAGACTGACAGACTGACAGACTGACAGACTGACAGACTGACAGACTGACAGACTGACAGACTGACAGACTGACAGACTGACAGACTGACAGACTGACAGACTGACAGACTGACAGACTGACAGACTGACAGACTGACAGACTGACAGACTGACAGACTGACAGACTGACAGACTGACAGACTGACAGACTGACAGACTGACAGACTGACAGACTGACAGACTGACAGACTGACAGACTGACAGACTGACAGACTGACGACTGACAGACTGACAGACTGACAGACTGACAGACTGACAGACTGACAGACTGACAGACTGACAGACTGACAGACTGACAGACTGACAGACTGACAGACTGACAGACTGACAGACTGACAGACTGACAGACTGACAGGACTGACAGACTGACAGACTGACAGACTGACAGACTGACAGACTGACAGACTGACAGACTGACAGACTGACAGACTGACAGACTGACAGACTGACAGACTGACAGACTGACAGACTGACAGACTGACAGACTGACAGACTGACAGACTGACAGACTGACAGACTGACAGACTGACAGACTGACAGACTGACAGACTGACAGACTGACAGACTGACAGACTGACAGACTGACAGACTGACAGACTGACAGACTGACAGACTGACAGACTGACAGACTGACAGACTGACAGACTGACAGACTGACAGACTGACAGACTGACAGACTGACAGACTGACAGACTGACAGACTGACAGACTGACAGACTGACAGACTGACAGACTGACAGACTGACAGACTGACAGACTGACAGACTGACAGACTGACAGACTGACAGACTGACAGACTGACAGACTGACAGACTGACAGACTGACAGACTGACAGACTGACAGACTGACAGACTGACAGACTGACAGACTGACAGACTGACAGACTGACAGACTGACAGACTGACAGACTGACAGACTGACAGACTGACAGACTGACAGACTGACAGACTGACAGACTGACAGACTGACAGACTGACAGACTGACAGACTGACAGACTGACAGACTGACAGACTGACAGACTGACAGACTGACAGACTGACAGACTGACAGACTGACAGACTGACAGACTGACAGACTGACAGACTGACAGACTGACAGACTGACAGACTGACAGACTGACAGACTGACAGACTGACAGACTGACAGACTGACAGACTGACAGACTGACAGACTGACAGACTGACAGACTGACAGACTGACAGACTGACAGACTGACAGACTGACAGACTGACAGACTGACAGACTGACAGACTGACAGACTGACAGACTGACAGACTGACAGACAGACTGACAGACTGACAGACTGACAGACTGACAGACTGACAGACTGACAGACTGACAGACTGACAGACTGACAGACTGACAGACTGACAGACTGACAGACTGACAGACTGACAGACTGACAGACTGACAGACTGACAGACTGACAGACTGACAGACTGACAGACTGACAGACTGACAGACTGACAGACTGACAGACTGACAGACTGACAGACTGACAGACTGACAGACTGACAGACTGACAGACTGACAGACTGACAGACTGACAGACTGACAGACTGACAGACTGACAGACTGACAGACTGACAGACTGACAGACTGACAGACTGACAGACTGACAGACTGACAGACTGACAGACTGACAGACTGACAGACTGACAGACTGACAGACTGACAGACTGACAGACTGACAGACTGACAGACTGACAGACTGACAGACTGACAGACTGACAGACTGACAGACTGACAGACTGACAGACTGACAGACTGACAGACTGACAGACTGACAGACTGACAGACTGACAGACTGACAGACTGACAGACTGACAGACTGACAGACTGACAGACTGACAGACTGACAGACTGACAGACTGACAGACTGACAGACTGACAGACTGACAGACTGACAGACTGACAGACTGACAGACTGACAGACTGACAGACTGACAGACTGACAGACTGACAGACTGACAGACTGACAGACTGACAGACTGACAGACTGACAGACTGACAGACTGACAGACTGACAGACTGACAGACTGACAGACTGACAGACTGACAGACTGACAGACTGACAGACTGACAGACTGACAGACTGACAGACTGACAGACTGACAGACTGACAGACTGACAGACTGACAGACTGACAGACTGACAGACTGACAGACTGACAGACTGACAGACTGACAGACTGACAGACTGACAGACTGACAGACTGACAGACTGACAGACTGACAGACTGACAGACTGACAGACTGACAGACTGACAGACTGACAGACTGACAGACTGACAGACTGACAGACTGACAGACTGACAGACTGACAGACTGACAGACTGACAGACTGACAGACTGACAGACTGACAGACTGACAGACTGACAGACTGACAGACTGACAGACTGACAGACTGACAGACTGACAGACTGACAGACTGACAGACTGACAGACTGACAGACTGACAGACTGACAGACTGACAGACTGACAGTGACAGACTGACAGACTGACAGACTGACAGACTGACAGACTGACAGACTGACAGACTGACAGACTGACAGACTGACTGACAGACTGACAGACTGACAGACTGACAGACTGACAGACTGACAGACTGACAGACTGACAGACTGACAGACTGACAGACTGACAGACTGACAGACTGACAGACTGACAGACTGACAGACTGACAGACTGACAGACTGACAGACTGACAGACTGACAGACTGACAGACTGACAGACTGACAGACTGACAGACTGACAGACTGACAGACTGACAGACTGACAGACTGACAGACTGACAGACTGACAGACTGACAGACTGACAGACTGACAGACTGACAGACTGACAGACTGACAGACTGACAGACTGACAGACTGACAGACTGACAGACTGACAGACTGACAGACTGACAGACTGACAGACTGACAGACTGACAGACTGACAGACTGACAGACAGACTGACAGACTGACAGACTGACAGACTGACAGACTGACAGACTGACAGACTGACAGACTGACAGACTGACAGACTGACAGACTGACAGACTGACAGACTGACAGACTGACAGACTGACAGACTGACAGACTGACAGACTGACAGACTGACAGACTGACAGACTGACAGACTGACAGACTGACAGACTGACAGACTGACAGACTGACAGACTGACAGACTGACAGACTGACAGACTGACAGACTGACAGACTGACAGACTGACAGACTGACAGACTGACAGACTGACAGACTGACAGACTGACAGACTGACAGACTGACAGACTGACAGACTGACAGACTGACAGACTGACAGACTGACAGACTGACAGACTGACAGACTGACAGACTGACAGACTGACAGACTGACAGACTGACAGACTGACAGACTGACAGACTGACAGACTGACAGACTGACAGACTGACAGACTGACAGACTGACAGACTGACAGACTGACAGACTGACAGACTGACAGACTGACAGACTGACAGACTGACAGACTGACAGACTGACAGACTGACAGACTGACAGACTGACAGACTGACAGACTGACAGACTGACAGACTGACAGACTGACAGACTGACAGACTGACAGACTGACAGACTGACAGACTGACAGACTGACAGACTGACAGACTGACAGACTGACAGACTGACAGACTGACAGACTGACAGACTGACAGACTGACAGACTGACAGACTGACAGACTGACAGACTGACAGACTGACAGACTGACAGACTGACAGACTGACAGACTGACAGACTGACAGACTGACAGACTGACAGACTGACAGACTGACAGACTGACAGACTGACAGACTGACAGACTGACAGACTGACAGACTGACAGACTGACAGACTGACAGACTGACAGACTGACAGACTGACAGACTGACAGACTGACAGACTGACAGACTGACAGACTGACAGACTGACAGACTGACAGACTGACAGACTGACAGACTGACAGACTGACAGACTGACAGACTGACAGACTGACAGACTGACAGACTGACAGACTGACAGACTGACAGACTGACAGACTGACAGACTGACAGACTGACAGACTGACAGACTGACAGACTGACAGACTGACAGACTGACAGACTGACAGACTGACAGACTGACAGACTGACAGACTGACAGACTGACAGACTGACAGACTGACAGACTGACAGACTGACAGACTGACAGACTGACAGACTGACAGACTGACAGACTGACAGACTGACAGACTGACAGACTGACAGACTGACAGACTGACAGACTGACAGACTGACAGACTGACAGACTGACAGACTGACAGACTGACAGACTGACAGACTGACAGACTGACAGACTGACAGACTGACAGACTGACAGACTGACAGACTGACAGACTGACAGACTGACAGACTGACAGACTGACAGACTGACAGACTGACAGACTGACAGACTGACAGACTGACAGACTGAACTGACAAGACTGACAGACTGACAGACTGACAGACTGACAGACTGACAGACTGACAGACTGACAGACTGACAGACTGACAGACTGACAGACTGACAGACTGACAGACTGACAGACTGACAGACTGACAGACTGACAGACTGACAGACTGACAGACTGACAGACTGACAGACTGACAGACTGACAGACTGACAGACTGACAGACTGACAGACTGACGATGACAGACTGACAGACTGACAGACTGACAGACTGACAGACTGACAGACTGACAGACTGACAGACTGACAGACTGACAGACTGACAGACGACAGACTGACAGACTGACAGACTGACAGACTGACAGACTGACAGACTGACAGACTGACAGACTGACAGACTGACAGACTGACAGACTGACAGACTGACAGACTGACAGACTGACAGACTGACAGACTGACAGACTGACAGACTGACAGACTGACAGACTGACAGACTGACAGACTGACAGACTGACAGACTGACAGACTGACAGACTGACAGACTGACAGACTGACAGACTGACAGCTGACAGACTGACAGACTGACAGACTGACAGACTGACAGACTGACAGACTGACAGACTGACAGACTGACAGACTGACAGACTGACAGACTGACAGACTGACAGACTGACAGACTGACAGACTGACAGACTGACAGACTGACAGACTGACAGACTGACAGACTGACAGACTGACAGACTGACAGACTGACAGACTGACAGACTGACAGACTGACAGACTGACAGACTGACAGACTGACAGACTGACAGACTGACAGACTGACAGACTGACAGACTGACAGACTGACAGACTGACAGACTGACAGACTGACAGACTGACAGACTGACAGACTGACAGACTGACAGACTGACAGACTGACAGACTGACAGACTGACAGACTGACAGACTGACAGACTGACAGACTGACAGACTGACAGACTGACAGACTGACAGACTGACAGACTGACAGACTGACAGACTGACAGACTGACAGACTGACAGACTGACAGACTGACAGACTGACAGACTGACAGACTGACAGACTGACAGACTGACAGACTGACAGACTGACAGACTGACAGACTGACAGACTGACAGACTGACAGACTGACAGACTGACAGACTGACAGACTGACAGACCTGACAGACTGACAGACTGACAGACTGACAGACTGACAGACTGACAGACTGACAGACTGACAGACTGACAGACTGACAGACTGACAGACTGACAGACTGACAGACTGACAGACTGACAGACTGACAGACTGACAGACTGACAGACTGACAGACTGACAGACTGACAGACTGACAGACTGACAGACTGACAGACTGACAGCTGACAGACTGACAGACTGACAGACTGACAGACAGACAGACTGACAGACTGACAGACTGACAGACTGACAGGACTGACAGACTGACAGACTGACAGACTGACAGACTGACAGACTGACAGACTGACAGACTGACAGACTGACAGACTGACAGACTGACAGACTGACAGACTGACAGACTGACAGACTGACAGACTGACAGACTGACAGACTGACAGACTGACAGACTGACAGACTGACAGACTGACAGACTGACAGACTGACAGACTGACAGACTGACAGACTGACAGACTGACAGACTGACAGACTGACAGACTGACAGACTGACAGACTGACAGACTGACAGACTGACAGACTGACAGACTGACAGACTGACAGACTGACAGACTGACAGACTGACAGACAGACAGACTGACAGACTGACAGACTGACAGACTGACAGACTGACAGACTGACAGGACTGACAGACTGACAGACTGACAGACTGACAGACTGACAGACTGACAGGCTGACAGACTGACAGACTGACAGACTGACAGACTGACAGACTGACAGACTGACAGGAGCTGACAGACTGACAGACTGACAGACTGACAGGACTGACAGACTGACAGACTGACAGACTGACAGACTGACAGACTGACAGACTGACAGACTGACAGACTGACAGACTGACAGACTGACAGACTGACAGACTGACAGACTGACAGGACTGACAGACTGACAGACTGACAGACTGACAGGACTGACAGACTGACGACTGACAGACTGACAGACTGACAGACTGACAGACTGACAGACTGAAGACAGACTGACAGACTGACAGACTGACAGACTGACAGACTGACAGACTGACAGACTGACAGACTGACAGACTGACAGACTGACAGACTGACAGACTGACAGACTGACCAGACTGACAGACTGACAGACTGACAGACTGACCTGACAGACTGACAGACTGACAGACTGACAGACTGACAGACTGACAGACTGACAGACTGACAGACTGACAGACTGACAGATTGACAGACTGACAGACTGACAGACTGACAGACTGACAGATTGACAGACTGACAGACTGACAGACTGACAGACTGACAGACTGACAGACTGACAGACTGACAGACTGACAGACTGACAGACTGACAGACTGACAGACTGACAGACTGACAGACTGACAGACTGACAGACTGACAGACTGACAGACTGACAGACTGACAGACTGACAGACTGACAGACTGACAGACTGACAGACTGACAGACTGACAGACTGACAGACTGACAGACTGACAGACTGACAGACTGACAGACTGACAGACTGACAGACTGACAGACTGACAGACTGACAGACTGACAGACTGACAGACTGACAGACTGACAGACAGACAGACTGACAGACTGACAGACTGACAGACTGACAGACTGACAGACTGACAGACTGACAGACTGACAGACTGACAGACTGACAGACTGACAGACTGACAGACTGACAGACTGACAGACTGACAGACTGACAGACTGACAGACTGACAGACAGACAGACTGACAGACTGACAGACTGACAGACTGACAGACTGACAGACTGACAGACTGACAGACTGACAGACTGACAGGACTGACAGACTGACAGACTGACAGACTGACAGACTGACAGACTGACAGACTGACATACTGACAGACTGACAGACCTGACAGACTGACAGACTGACAGACTGACAGGACTGACAGACTGACAGACTGACAGACTGACAGACTGACAGACTGACAGACTGACAGACTGACAGACTGACAGACTGACAGACTGACAGACTGACAGACTGACAGACTGACATACTGACAGACTGACAGACTGACAGACTGACAGACTGACAGACTGACAGACTGACAGACTGACAGACTGACAGACACTGACCAGACTGACAGACTGACAGACTGACAGACTGACAGACTGACAGACTGACAGACTGACAGACTGACAGACTGACAGCTGACAGACTGACAGAACTGACAAGACTGACAAACTGACATACTGACAGACTGACAGACAGACAGACTGACATACTGACAGACTGACAGACTGACAGACTGACATACTGACAGACTGACAGACTGACAGACTGACAGACTGACAGACTGACAGACTGACAGACTGACAGACTGACAGACTGACAGACTGACAGACTGACAGACTGACAGACTGACAGACTGACAGACTGACAGACTGACAGACTGACAGACTGACAGACTGACAGACTGACAGGCTGACAGACTGACAGACTGACAGACTGACAGACTGACAGACTGACAGACTGACAGACTGACAGACTGACAGACTGACAGACTGACAGACTGACAGACTGACAGACTGACAGACTGATTGACTGACAGACTGACAGACTGACAGACTGACAGACTGACAGACTGACAGACTGACAGACTGACAGACTGACAGACTGACAGACTGACAGACTGACAGACTGACAGACTGACAGACTGACAGACAGACGACAGACTGACAGACTGACAGACTGACAGACTGACAGACTGACAGACTGACAGACTGACAGACTGACAGACTGACAGACTGACAGACTGACAGACTGACAGACTGACAGACTGACAGACTGACAGACTGACAGACTGACAGACTGACAGACTGACAGACTGACAGACTGACAGACTGACAGACTGACAGACTGACAGACTGACAGACTGACAGACTGACAGACTGACAGACTGACAGACTGACAGACTGACAGACTGACAGACTGACAGACTGACAGACTGACAGACTGACAGACTGACAGACTGACAGACTGACAGACTGACAGACTGACAGACTGACAGACTGACAGACTGACAGACTGACAGACTGACAGACTGACAGACTGACAGACTGACAGACTGACAGACTGACAGACTGACAGACTGACAGACTGACAGACTGACAGACTGACAGACTGACAGACTGACAGACTGACAGACTGACAGACTGACAGACTGACAGACTGACAGACTGACAGACTGACAGACTGACAGACTGACAGACTGACAGACTGACAGACTGACAGACTGACAGACTGACAGACTGACAGACTGACAGACTGACAGACTGACAGACTGACAGACTGACAGACTGACAGACTGACAGACTGACAGACTGACAGACTGACAGACTGACAGACTGACAGACTGACAGACTGACAGACTGACAGACTGACAGACTGACAGACTGACAGACTGACAGACTGACAGACTGACAGACTGACAGACTGACAGACTGACAGACTGACAGACTGACAGACTGACAGACTGACAGACTGACAGACTGACAGACTGACAGACTGACAGACTGACAGACTGACAGACTGACAGACTGACAGACTGACAGACTGACAGACTGACAGACTGACAGACTGACAGACTGACAGACTGACAGACTGACAGACTGACAGACTGACAGACTGACAGACTGACAGACTGACAGACTGACAGACTGACAGACTGACAGACTGACAGACTGACAGACTGACAGACTGACAGACTGACAGACTGACAGACTGACAGACTGACAGACTGACAGACTGACAGACTGACAGACTGACAGACTGACAGACTGACAGACTGACAGACTGACAGACTGACAGACTGACAGACTGACAGACTGACAGACTGACAGACTGACAGACTGACAGACTGACAGACTGACAGACTGACAGACTGACAGACTGACAGACTGACAGACTGACAGACTGACAGACTGACAGACTGACAGACTGACAGACTGACAGACTGACAGACTGACAGACTGACAGACTGACAGACTGACAGACTGACAGACTGACAGACTGACAGACTGACAGACTGACAGACTGACAGACTGACAGACTGACAGACTGACAGACTGACAGACTGACAGACTGACAGACTGACAGACTGACAGACTGACAGACTGACAGACTGACAGACTGACAGACTGACAGACTGACAGACTGACAGACTGACAGACTGACAGACTGACAGACTGACAGACTGACAGACTGACAGACTGACAGACTGACAGACTGACAGACTGACAGACTGACAGACTGACAGACTGACAGACTGACAGACTGACAGACTGACAGACTGACAGACTGACAGACTGACAGACTGACAGACTGACAGACTGACAGACTGACAGACTGACAGACTGACAGACTGACAGACTGACAGACTGACAGACTGACAGACTGACAGACTGACAGACTGACAGACTGACAGACTGACAGACTGACAGACTGACAGACTGACAGACTGACAGACTGACAGACTGACAGACTGACAGACTGACAGACTGACAGACTGACAGACTGACAGACTGACAGACTGACAGACTGACAGACTGACAGACTGACAGACTGACAGACTGACAGACTGACAGACTGACAGACTGACAGACTGACAGACTGACAGACTGACAGACTGACAGACTGACAGACTGACAGACTGACAGACTGACAGACTGACAGACTGACAGACTGACAGACTGACAGACTGACAGACTCGTGTTTGACAGACCTGACAGACTGACAGACTGACAGACTGACAGACTGACAGACTGACAGACTGACAGACTGACAGACTGACAGACTGACAGACTGACAGACTGACAGACTGAGACAGACAGATGACAGACTGACAGACTGACAGACTGACAGACTGACAGACTGACAGACTGACAGACTGACAGACTGACAGACTGAAGACTGACAGACTGACAGACTGACAGACTGACAGACTGACAGACTGACAGACTGACAGACTGACAGACTGACAGACTGACAGACGGACAGACTGACAGACTGACAGACTGACAGACTGACAGACTGAAGACTGACAGACTGACAGACTGACAGACTGACAGACTGACAGACTGACAGACTGACAGACTGACAGACTGACAGACTGACAGACTGACAGACTGACAGACTGACAGACTGACAGACTGACAGACTGACAGACTGACAGACTGACAGACTGACAGACTGACAGACTGACAGACTGACAGACTGACAGACTGACAGACTGACAGACTGACAGACTGACAGACTGACAGACTGACAGACTGACAGACTGACAGACTGACAGACTGACAGACTGACAGACTGACAGACTGACAGACTGACAGACTGACAGACTGACAGACTGACAGACTGACAGACTGACAGACTGACAGACTGACAGACTGACAGACTGACAGACGGACAGACTGACAGACTGACAGACTGACAGACTGACAGACTGACAGACTGACAGACTGACAGACTGACAGACTGACAGACTGACAGACTGACAGACTGACAGACTGACAGACTGACAGACTGACAGACTGACAGACTGACAGACTGACAGACTGACAGACTGACAGACTGACAGACTGACAGACTGACAGACTGACAGACTGACAGACTGACAGACTGACAGACTGACAGACTGACAGACTGACAGACTGACAGACTGACAGACTGACAGACTGACAGACTGACAGACTGACAGACTGACAGACTGACAGACTGACAGACTGACAGACTGACAGACTGACAGACTGACAGACTGACAGACTGACAGACTGACAGACTGACAGACTGACAGACTGACAGACTGACAGACTGACAGACTGACAGACTGACAGACTGACAGACTGACAGACTGACAGACTGACAGACGACAGACTGACAGACTGACAGACTGACAGACTGACAGACTGACAGACTGACAGACTGACAGACTGACAGACTGACAGACTGACAGACTGACAGACTGACAGACTGACAGACTGACAGACTGACAGACTGACAGACTGACAGACTGACAGACTGACAGACTGACAGACTGACAGACTGACAGACTGACAGACTGACAGACTGACAGACTGACAGACTGACAGACTGACAGACTGACAGACTGACAGACTGACAGACTGACGACTGACAGACTGACAGACTGACAGACTGACAGACTGACAGACTGACAGACTGACAGACTGACAGACTGACAGACTGACAGACTGACAGACTGACAGACTGACAGACTGACAGACTGACAGACTGACAGACTGACAGACTGACAGACTGACAGACTGACAGACTGACAGACTGACAGACTGACAGACTGACAGACTGACAGACTGACAGACTGACAGACTGACAGACTGACAGACTGACAGACTGACAGACTGACAGACTGACAGACTGACAGACTGACAGACTGACAGACTGACAGACTGACAGACTGACAGACTGACAGACTGACAGACTGACAGACTGACAGACTGACAGACTGACAGACTGACAGACTGACAGACTGACAGACTGACAGACTGACAGACTGACAGACTGACAGACTGACAGACTGACAGACTGACAGACTGACAGACTGACAGACTGACAGACTGACAGACTGACAGACTGACAGACTGACAGACTGACAGACTGACAGACTGACAGACTGACAGACTGACAGACTGACAGACTGACAGACTGACAGACTGACAGACTGACAGACTGACAGACTGACAGACTGACAGACTGACAGACTGACAGACTGACAGACTGACAGACTGACAGACTGACAGACTGACAGACTGACAGACTGACAGACTGACAGACTGACAGACTGACAGACTGACAGACTGACAGACTGACAGACTGACAGACTGACAGACTGACAGACTGACAGACTGACAGACTGACAGACTGACAGACTGACAGACTGACAGACTGACAGACTGACAGACTGACAGACTGACAGACTGACAGACTGACAGACTGACAGACTGACAGACTGACAGACTGACAGACTGACAGACTGACAGACTGACAGACTGACAGACTGACAGACTGACAGACTGACAGACTGACAGACTGACAGACTGACAGACTGACAGACTGACAGACTGACAGACTGACAGACTGACAGACTGACAGACTGACAGACTGACAGACTGACAGACTGACAGACTGACAGACTGACAGACTGACAGACTGACAGACTGACAGACTGACAGACTGACAGACTGACAGACTGACAGACTGACAGACTGACAGACTGACAGACTGACAGACTGACAGACTGACAGACTGACAGACTGACAGACTGACAGACTGACAGACTGACAGACTGACAGACTGACAGACTGACAGACTGACAGACTGACAGACTGACAGACTGACAGACTGACAGACTGACAGACTGACAGACTGACAGACTGACAGACTGACAGACTGACAGACTGACAGACTGACAGACTGACAGACTGACAGACTGACAGACTGACAGACTGACAGACTGACAGACTGACAGACTGACAGACTGACAGACTGACAGACTGACAGACTGACAGACTGACAGACTGACAGACTGACAGACTGACAGACTGACAGACTGACAGACTGACAGACTGACAGACTGACAGACTGACAGACTGACAGACTGACAGACTGACAGACTGACAGACTGACAGACTGACAGACTGACAGACTGACAGACTGACAGACTGACAGACTGACAGACTGACAGACTGACAGACTGACAGACTGACAGACTGACAGACTGACAGACTGACAGACTGACAGACTGACAGACTGACAGACTGACAGACTGACAGACTGACAGACTGACAGACTGACAGACTGACAGACTGACAGACTGACAGACTGACAGACTGACAGACTGACAGACTGACAGACTGACAGACTGACAGACTGACAGACTGACAGACTGACAGACTGACAGACTGACAGACTGACAGACTGACAGACTGACAGACTGACAGACTGACAGACTGACAGACTGACAGACTGACAGACTGACAGACTGACAGACTGACAGACTGACAGACTGACAGACTGACAGACTGACAGACTGACAGACTGACAGACTGACAGACTGACAGACTGACAGACTGACAGACTGACAGACTGACAGACTGACAGACTGACAGACTGACAGACTGACAGACTGACAGACTGACAGACTGACAGACTGACAGACTGACAGACTGACAGACTGACAGACTGACAGACTGACAGACTGACAGACTGACAGACTGACAGACTGACAGACTGACAGACTGACAGACTGACAGACTGACAGACTACAGACTGACAGACTGACAGACTGACAGACTGACAGACTGACAGACTGACAGACTGACAGACTGACAGACTGACAGACTGACAGACTGACAGACTGACAGACTGACAGACTGACAGACTGACAGACTGACAGACTGACAGACTGACAGACTGACAGACTGACAGACTGACAGACTGACAGACTGACAGACTGACAGACTGACAGACTGACAGACTGACAGACTGACAGACTGACAGACTGACAGACTGATGAGACTGACAGACTGACAGACTGACAGACTGACAGACTGACAGACTGACAGACTGACAGACTGACAGACTGACAGACTGACAGACTGACAGACTGACAGACTGACAGACTGACAGACTGACAGACTGACAGACTGACAGACTGACAGACTGACAGACTGACAGACTGACAGACTGACAGACTGACAGACTGACAGACTGACAGACTGACAGACTGACAGACTGACAGACTGACAGACTGACAGACTGACAGACTGACAGACTGACAGACTGACAGACTGACAGACTGACAGACTGACAGACTGACAGACTGACAGACTGACAGACTGACAGACTGACAGACTGACAGACTGACAGACTGACAGACTGACAGACTGACAGACTGACAGACTGACAGACTGACAGACTGACAGACTGACAGACTGACAGACTGACAGACTGACAGACTGACAGACTGACAGACTGACAGACTGACAGACTGACAGACTGACAGACTGACAGACTGACAGACTGACAGACTGACAGACTGACAGACTGACAGACTGACAGACTGACAGACTGACAGACTGACAGACTGACAGACTGACAGACTGACAGACTGACAGACTGACAGACTGACAGACTGACAGACTGACAGACTGACAGACTGACAGACTGACAGACTGACAGACTGACAGACTGACAGACTGACAGACTGACAGACTGACAGACTGACAGACTGACAGACTGACAGACTGACAGACTGACAGACTGACAGACTGACAGACTGACAGACTGACAGACTGACAGACTGACAGACTGACAGACTGACAGACTGACAGACTGACAGACTGACAGACTGACAGACTGACAGACTGACAGACTGACAGACTGACAGACTGACAGACTGACAGACTGACAGACTGACAGACTGACAGACTGACAGACTGACAGACTGACAGACTGACAGACTGACAGACTGACAGACTGACAGACTGACAGACTGACAGACTGACAGACTGACAGACTGACAGACTGACAGACTGACAGACTGACAGACTGACAGACTGACAGACTGACAGACTGACAGACTGACAGACTGACAGACTGACAGACTGACAGACTGACAGACTGACAGACTGACAGACTGACAGACTGACAGACTGACAGACTGACAGACTGACAGACTGACAGACTGACAGACTGACAGACTGACAGACTGACAGACTGACAGACTGACAGACTGACAGACTGACAGACTGACAGACTGACAGACTGACAGACTGACAGACTGACAGACTGACAGACTGACAGACTGACAGACTGACAGACTGACAGACTGACAGACTGACAGACTGACAGACTGACAGACTGACAGACTGACAGACTGACAGACTGACAGACTGACAGACTGACAGACTGACAGACTGACAGACTGACAGACTGACAGACTGACAGACTGACAGACTGACAGACTGACAGACTGACAGACTGACAGACTGACAGACTGACAGACTGACAGACTGACAGACTGACAGACTGACAGACTGACAGACTGACAGACTGACAGACTGACAGACTGACAGACTGACAGACTGACAGACTGACAGACTGACAGACTGACAGACTGACAGACTGACAGACTGACAGACTGACAGACTGACAGACTGACAGACTGACAGACTGACAGACTGACAGACTGACAGACTGACAGACTGACAGACTGACAGACTGACAGACTGACAGACTGACAGACTGACAGACTGACAGACTGACAGACTGACAGACTGACAGACTGACAGACTGACAGACTGACAGACTGACAGACTGACAGACTGACAGACTGACAGACTGACAGACTGACAGACTGACAGACTGACAGACTGACAGACTGACAGACTGACAGACTGACAGACTGACAGACTGACAGACTGACAGACTGACAGACTGACAGACTGACAGACTGACAGACTGACAGACTGACAGACTGACAGACTGACAGACTGACAGACTGACAGACTGACAGACTGACAGACTGACAGACTGACAGACTGACAGACTGACAGACTGACAGACTGACAGACTGACAGACTGAC
>CAJVCO010000467.1:0-36219 GCA_910595825.1 Philhelius pedissequus
TCAGTCTGTCAGTCTGTCAGTCTGTCAGTCTGTCAGTCTGTCAGTCTGTCAGTCTGTCAGTCTGTCAGTCTGTCAGTCTGTCAGTCTGTCAGTCTGTCAGTCTGTCAGTCTGTCAGTCTGTCAGTCTGTCAGTCTGTCAGTCTGTCAGTCTGTCAGTCTGTCAGTCTGTCAGTCTGTCAGTCTGTCAGTCTGTCAGTCTGTCAGTCTGTCAGTCTGTCAGTCTGTCAGTCTGTCAGTCTGTCAGTCTTCAGTCAGTCTGTCAGTCTGTCAGTCTGTCAGTCTGTCAGTCTGTCAGTCTGTCAGTCTGTCAGTCTGTCAGTCTGTCAGTCTGTCAGTCTGTCAGTCTGTCAGTCTGTCAGTCTGTCAGTCTGTCAGTCTGTCAGTCTGTCAGTCTGTCAGTCTGTCAGTCTGTCAGTCTGTCAGTCTGTCAGTCTGTCAGTCTGTCAGTCTGTCAGTCTGTCAGTCTGTCAGTCTGTCAGTCTGTCAGTCTGTCAGTCTGTCAGTCTGTCAGTCTGTCAGTCTGTCAGTCTGTCAGTCTGTCAGTCTGTCAGTCTGTCAGTCGTCAGTCTGTCAGTCTGTCAGTCTGTCAGTCTGTCAGTCTGTCAGTCTGTCAGTCTGTCAGTCTGTCAGTCTGTCAGTCTGTCAGTCTGTCAGTCTGTCAGTCTGTCAGTCTGTCAGTCTGTCAGTCTGTCAGTCTGTCAGTCTGTCAGTCTGTCAGTCTGTCAGTCTGTCAGTCTGTCAGTCTGTCAGTCTGTCAGTCTGTCAGTCTGTCAGTTGTCAGTCTGTCAGTCTGTCAGTCTGTCAGTCTGTCAGTCTGTCAGTCTGTCAGTCTGTCAGTCTGTCAGTCTGTCAGTCTGTCAGTCAGTCTGTCAGTCTGTCTGTCAGTCTGTCAGTCTGTCAGTCTGTCAGTCTGTCAGTCTGTCAGTCTGTCAGTCTGTCAGTCTGTCAGTCTGTCAGTCTGTCAGTCTGTCAGTCTGTCAGTCTGTCAGTCTGTCAGTCTGTCAGTCTGTCAGTCTGTCAGTCTGTCAGTCTGTCAGTCTGTCAGTCTGTCAGTCTGTCAGTCTCAGTCTGTCCTGTCAGTCTGTCAGTCTGTCAGTCTCATCTGTCAGTCTGTCAGTCTGTCAGTCTGTCAGTCTGTCAGTCTGTCAGTCTGTCAGTCTGTCAGTCTGTCAGTCTGTCAGTCTGTCAGTCTGTCAGTCTGTCAGTCTGTCAGTCTGTCAGTCTGTCAGTCTGTCAGTCTGTCAGTCTGTCAGTCTGTCAGTCTGTCAGTCTGTCAGTCTGTCAGTCTGTCAGTCTGTCAGTCTGTCAGTCTGTCAGTCTGTCAGTCTGTCAGTCTGTCAGTCTGTCAGTCTGTCAGTCTGTCAGTCTGTCAGTCTGTCAGTCTGTCAGTCTGTCTGTCAGTCTGTCAGTCTGTCAGTCTGTCAGTCTGTCAGTCGTCAGTCTGTCAGGTCTAGTCAGGTCTGTCAGTCTGTCAGTCTGTCAGTCTGTCGTCAGTCTGTCAGTCTGTCAGTCTCGTCTGTCAGTCTGTCAGTCTGTCAGTCTGTCAGTCTGTCAGTCTGTCAGTCTGTCAGTCTGTCAGTCTGTCAGTCTGTCAGTCTGTCAGTCTGTCAGTCTGTCAGTCTGTCAGTCTGTCAGTCTGTCAGTCTGTCAGTCTGTCAGTCTGTCAGTCTGTCAGTCTGTCAGTCTGTCAGTCTGTCAGTCTGTCTGTCAGTCTGTCAGTCTGTCAGTCTGTCAGTCTGTCAGTCTGTCAGTCTGTCAGTCTGTCAGTCTGTCAGTCTGTCAGTCTGTCAGTCTGTCAGTCTGTCAGTCTGTCAGTCTGTCAGTCTGTCAGTCTGTCAGTCTGTCAGTCTGTCAGTCTGTCAGTCTGTCAGTCTGTCAGTCTGTCAGTCTGTCAGTCTGTCAGTCTGTCAGTCTGTCAGTCTGTCAGTCTGTCAGTCTGTCAGTCTGTCAGTCTGTCAGTCTGTCAGTCTGTCAGTCTGTCAGTCTGTCAGTCTGTCAGTCTGTCAGTCTGTCAGTCTGTCAGTCTGTCAGTCTGTCAGTCTGTCAGTCTGTCAGTCTGTCAGTCTGTCAGTCTGTCAGTCTGTCAGTCTGTCAGTCTGTCAGTCTGTCAGTCTGTCAGTCTGTCAGTCTGTCAGTCTGTCAGTCTGTCAGTCTGTCAGTCTGTCAGTCTGTCAGTCTGTCAGTCTGTCAGTCTGTCAGTCTGTCAGTCTGTCAGTCTGTCAGTCTGTCAGTCTGTCAGTCTGTCAGTCTGTCAGTCTGTCAGTCTGTCAGTCTGTCAGTCTGTCAGTCTGTCAGTCTGTCAGTCTGTCAGTCTGTCAGTCTGTCAGTCTGTCAGTCTGTCAGTCTGTCAGTCTGTCAGTCTGTCAGTCTGTCAGTCTGTCAGTCTGTCAGTCTGTCAGTCTGTCAGTCTGTCAGTCTGTCAGTCTGTCAGTCTGTCAGTCTGTCAGTCTGTCAGTCTGTCAGTCTGTCAGTCTGTCAGTCTGTCAGTCTGTCAGTCTGTCAGTCTGTCAGTCTGTCAGTCTGTCAGTCTGTCAGTCTGTCAGTCTGTCAGTCTGTCAGTCTGTCAGTCTGTCAGTCTGTCAGTCTGTCAGTCTGTCAGTCTGTCAGTCTGTCAGTCTAGTCTGTCAGTCTGTCAGTCTGTCAGTCTGTCAGTCTGTCAGTCTGTCAGTCTTCAGTCTGTCAGTCTGTCAGTCTGTCAGTCTGTCAGTCTGTCAGTCTGTCAGTCTGTCAGTCTGTCAGTCTGTCCAGTCTGTCAGTCTGTCAGTCTGTCAGTCTGTCAGTCTGTCAGTCTGTCAGTCTGTCAGTCTGTCAGTCTGTCAGTCTGTCAGTCTGTCAGTCTGTCAGTCTGTCAGTCTGTCAGTCTGTCAGTCTGTCAGTCTGTCAGGGTCTGTCAGTCTGTCAGTCTGTCAGTCTGTCAGTCGCTGTCAGTCTGTCAGTCTGTCAGTCTGTCAGTCTGTCAGTCTGTCAGTCTGTCAGTCTGTCAGTCTGTCAGTCTGTCAGTCTGTCAGTCTGTCAGTCTGTCAGTCTGTCAGTCTGTCAGTCTGTCAGTCTGTCAGTCTGTCAGTCTGTCAGTCTGTCAGTCTGTCAGTCTGTCAGTCTGTCAGTCTGTCAGTCTGTCAGTCTGTCAGTCTGTCAGTCTGTCAGTCTGTCAGTCTGTCAGTCTGTCAGTCTGTCAGTCTGTCAGTCTGTCAGTCTGTCAGTCTGTCAGTCTGTCAGTCTGTCAGTCTGTCAGTCTGTCAGTCTGTCAGTCTGTCAGTCTGTCAGTCTGTCAGTTCTGTCAGTCGTCAGTCTGTCAGTCTGTCAGTCTGTCAGTCTGTCAGTCTGTCAGTCTGTCAGTCTGTCAGTCTGTCAGTCTGTCAGTCTGTCAGTCTGTCAGTCTGTCAGTCTGTCAGTCTGTCAGTCTGTCAGTCTGTCAGTCTGTCAGTCTGTCAGTCTGTCAGTCTGTCAGTCTGTCAGTCTGTCAGTCTGTCAGTCTGTCAGTCTGTCAGTCTGTCAGTCTGTCAGTCTGTCAGTCTGTCAGTCTGTCAGTCTGTCAGTCTGTCAGTCTGTCAGTCTGTCAGTCTGTCAGTCTGTCAGTCTGTCAGTCTGTCAGTCTGTCAGTCTGTCAGTCTGTCAGTCTGTCAGTCTGTCAGTCTGTCAGTCTGTCAGTCTGTCAGTCTGTCAGTCTGTCAGTCTGTCAGTCTGTCAGTCTGTCAGGTCAGTCTGTCAGTCTGTCAGTCTGTCAGTCTGTCAGTCTGTCAGTCTGTCAGTCTGTCAGTCTGTCAGTCTGTCAGTCTGTCAGTCTGTCAGTCTGTCAGTCTGTCAGTCTGTCAGTCTGTCAGTCTGTCAGTCTGTCAGTCTGTCGAGTCTGTCAGTCTGTCAGTCTGTCAGTCTGTCAGTCTGTCAGTCTGTCAGTCTGTCAGTCTGTCAGTCTGTCAGTCTGTCAGTCTGTCAGTCTGTCAGTCTGTCAGTCTGTCAGTCTGTCAGTCTGTCAGTCTGTCAGTCTGTCAGTCTGTCAGTCTGTCAGTCTGTCAGTCTGTCAGTCTGTCAGTCTGTCAGTCTGTCAGTCTGTCAGTCTGTCAGTCTGTCAGTCTGTCAGTCTGTCAGTCTGTCAGTCTGTCAGTCTGTCAGTCTGTCAGTCTGTCAGTCTGTCAGTCTGTCAGTCTGTCAGTCTGTCAGTCTGTCAGTCTGTCAGTCTGTCAGTCTGTCAGTCTGTCAGTCTGTCAGTCTGTCAGTCTGTCAGTCTGTCAGTCTGTCAGTCTGTCAGTCTGTCAGTCTGTCAGTCTGTCAGTCTGTCAGTCTGTCAGATCTGTCAGTCTGTCAGTCTGTCAGTCCTGTCAGTCTGTCAGTCTGTCAGTCTGTCAGTCCTGTCTGTCAGTCTGTCAGTCTGTCAGTCTGTCAGTCTGTCAGTCTGTCAGTCTGTCAGTCTGTCAGTCTGTCAGTCTGTCAGTCTGTCAGTCTGTCAGTCTGTCAGTCTGTCAGTCTGTCAGTCTGTCAGTCCTGTCAGTCTGTCAGTCTGTCAGTCTGTCAGTCTGTCAGTCTGTCAGTCTGTCAGTCTGTCAGTCTGTCAGTCTGTCAGTCTGTCAGTCTGTCAGTCTGTCAGTCTGTCAGTCTGTCAGTCTGTCAGTCTGTCAGTCTGTCAGTCTGTCAGTCTGTCAGTCTGTCAGTCTGTCAGTCTGTCAGTCTGTCAGTCTGTGTCAGTCTGTCAGTCTGTCAGTCTGTCAGTCTGTCAGTCTGTGTCAGTCTGTCAGTCTGTCAGTCTGTCAGTCTGTCAGTCTGTCAGTCTGTCAGTCTGTCAGTCTGTCAGTCTGTCAGTCTGTCAGTCTGTCAGTCTGTCAGTCTGTCAGTCTGTCAGTCTGTCAGTCTGTCAGTCTGTCAGTCTGTCAGTCTGTCAGTCTGTCAGTCTGTCAGTCTGTCAGTCTGTCAGTCTGGTCAGTCTGTCAGTCTGTCAGTCTGTCTGTCAGTCTGTCTGTCAGTCTGTCAGTCTGTCAGTCTGTCAGTCTGTCAGTCTGTCAGTCTGTCAGTCTGTCAGTCTGTCAGTCTGTCAGTCTGTCAGTCTGTCAGTCTGTCAGTCTGTCAGTCTGTCAGTCTGTCAGTCTGTCAGTCTGTCAGTCTGTCAGTCTGTCAGTCTGTCAGTCTGTCAGTCTGTCAGTCTGTCAGTCTGTCAGTCTGTCAGTCTGTCAGTCTGTCAGTCTGTCAGTCTGTCAGTCTGTCAGTCTGTCAGTCTGTCAGTCTGTCAGTCTGTCAGTCTGTCAGTCTGTCAGTCTGTCAGTCTGTCAGTCTGTCAGTCTGTCAGTCTGTCAGTCTGTCAGTCTGTCAGTCTGTCAGTCTGTCAGTCTGTCAGTCTGTCAGTCTGTCAGTCTGTCAGTCTGTCAGTCTGTCAGTCTGTCAGTCTGTCAGTCTGTCAGTCTGTCAGTCTGTCAGTCTGTCAGTCTGTCAGTCTGTCAGTCTGTCAGTCTGTCAGTCTGTCAGTCTGTCAGTCTGTCAGTCTGTCAGTCTGTCAGTCTGTCAGTCTGTCAGTCTGTCAGTCTGTCAGTCTGTCAGTCTGTCAGTCTGTCAGTCTGTCAGTCTGTCAGTCTGTCAGTCTGTCAGTCTGTCAGTCTGTCAGTCTGTCAGTCTGTCAGTCTGTCAGTCTGTCAGTCTGTCAGTCTGTCAGTCTGTCAGTCTGTCAGTCTGTCAGTCTGTCAGTCTGTCAGTCTGTCAGTCTGTCAGTCTGTCAGTCTGTCAGTCTGTCAGTCTGTCAGTCTGTCAGTCTGTCAGTCTGTCAGTCTGTCAGTCTGTCAGTCTGTCAGTCTGTCAGTCTGTCAGTCTGTCAGTCTGTCAGTCTGTCAGTCTGTCAGTCTGTCAGTCTGTCAGTCTGTCAGTCTGTCAGTCTGTCAGTCTGTCAGTCTGTCAGTCTGTCAGTCTGTCAGTCTGTCAGTCTGTCAGTCTGTCAGTCTGTCAGTCTGTCAGTCTGTCAGTCTGTCAGTCTGTCAGTCTGTCAGTCTGTCAGTCTGTCAGTCTGTCAGTCTGTCAGTCTGTCAGTCTGTCAGTCTGTCAGTCTGTCAGTCTGTCAGTCTGTCAGTCTGTCAGTCTGTCAGTCTGTCAGTCTGTCAGTCTGTCAGTCTGTCAGTCTGTCAGTCTGTCAGTCTGTCAGTCTGTCAGTCTGTCAGTCTGTCAGTCTGTCAGTCTGTCAGTCTGTCAGTCTGTCAGTCTGTCAGTCTGTCAGTCTGTGCAGTCTGTCAGTCTGTCAGTCTGTCTGTCTGTCAGTCTGTCAGTCTGTCAGTTCTGTCAGTCGTCTGTCAGTCTGTCAGTCTGTCAGTCTGTCAGTCTGTCAGTCTGGTCAGTCTGTCAGTCTGTCAGTCTGTCAGTCTGTCAGTCTGTCAGTCTGTCAGTCTGTCAGTCTGTCAGTCTGTCAGTCTGTCAGTCTGTCAGTCTGTCAGTCTGTCAGTCTGTCAGTCTGTCAGTCTGTCAGTCTGTCAGTAGTCAGTCTGTCAGTCTGTCAGTCTGTCAGTCTGTCAGTCTGTCAGTCTGTCAGTCTGTCAGTCTGTCAGTCTGTCAGTCTGTCAGTCTGTCAGTCTGTCAGTCTGTCAGTCTGTCAGTCTGTCAGTCTGTCAGTCTGTCAGTCTGTCTGTCAGTCTGTCAGTCTGTCAGTCTGTCAGTGCTGTCAGTCTGTCAGTCTGTCAGTCTGTCAGTCTGTCAGTCTGTCAGTCTGTCAGTCTGTCAGTCTGTCAGTCTGTCAGTCTGTCAGTCTGTCAGTCTGTCAGTCTGTCAGTCTGTCTGTCTGTCAGTCTGTCAGTCTGTCAGTCTGTCAGTCTGTCAGTCTGTCAGTCTGTCAGTCTGTCAGTCTGTCAGTCTGTCAGTCTGTCAGTCTGTCAGTCTGTCAGTCTGTCAGTCTGTCAGTCTGTCAGTCTGTCAGTCTGTCAGTCTGTCAGTCTGTCAGTCTGTCAGTCTGTCAGTCTGTCAGTCTGTCAGTCTGTCAGTCTGTCAGTCTGTCAGTCTGTCAGTCTGTCAGTCTGTCAGGTCTGGTCAGTCTGTCAGTCTGTCAGTCTGTCAGTCTGTCAGTCTGTCAGTCTGTCAGTCTGTCAGTCTGTCAGTCTGTCAGTCTGTCAGTCTGTCAGTCTGTCAGTCTGTCAGTCTGTCAGTCTGTCAGTCTGTCAGTCTGTCAGTCTGTCAGTCTGTCAGTCTGTCAGTCTGTCAGTCTGTCAGTCTGTCAGTCTGTCAGTCTGTCAGTCTGTCAGTCTGTCAGTCTGTCAGTCTGTCAGTCTGTCAGTCTGTCAGTCTGTCAGTCTGTCAGTCTGTCAGTCTGTCAGTCTGTCAGTCTGTCAGTCTGTCAGTCTGTCAGTCTGTCAGTCTGTCAGTCTGTCAGTCTGTCAGTCTGTCAGTCTGTCAGTCTGTCAGTCTGTGCTCTGTCAGTCTGTCAGTCTGTCAGTCTGTCAGTCTGTCAGTCTGTCAGTCTGTCAGTCTGTCAGTCTGTCAGTCTGTCAGTCTGTCAGTCTGTCAGTCTGTCAGTCTGTCAGTCTGTCAGTCTGTCAGTCTGTCAGTCTGTCAGTCTGTCAGGTCTGTCAGTCTGTCAGTCTGTCAGTCTGTCAGTCTGTCAGTCTGTCAGTCTGTCAGTCTGTCAGTCTGTCAGTCTGTCAGTCTGTCAGTCTGTCAGTCTGTCAGTCTGTCAGTCTGTCAGTCTGTCAGTCTGTCAGTCTGTCAGTCTGTCGTCTGTCAGTCTGTCAGTCTGTCAGTCTGTCAGTCTGTCAGTCTGTCAGTCTGTCAGTCTGTCAGTCTGTCAGTCTGTCAGTCTGTCAGTTGTCAGTCTGTCAGTCTGTCAGTCTGTCAGTCTGTCAGTCTGTCAGTCTGTCAGTCTGTCAGTCTGTCAGTCTGTCAGTCTGTCAGTCTGTCAGTCTGTCAGTCTGTCAGTCTGTCAGTCTGTCAGTCTGTCAGTCTGTCAGTCTGTCAGTCTGTCAGTCTGTCAGTCTGTCAGTCTGTCAGTCTGTCAGTCTGTCAGTCTGTCAGTCTGTCAGTCTGTCAGTCTGTCAGTCTGTCAGTCTGTCAGTCTGTCAGTCTGTCAGTCTGTCAGTCTGTCAGTCTGTCAGTCTGTCAGTCTGTCAGTCTGTCAGTCTGTCAGTCTGTCAGTCTGTCAGTCTGTCAGTCTGTCAGTCTGTCAGTCTGTCAGTCTGTCAGTCTGTCAGTCTGTCAGTCTGTCAGTCTGTCAGTCTGTCAGTCTGTCAGTCTGTCAGTCTGTCAGTCTGTCAGTCTGTCAGTCTGTCAGTCTGTCAGTCTGTCAGTCTTCAGTCTGTCAGTCTGTCAGTCTGTCAGTCTGTCAGTCTGTCAGTCTGTCAGTCTGTCAGTCTGTCAGTCTGTCAGTCTGTCAGTCTGTCAGTCTGTCGTCAGTCTGTCAGTCTGTCAGTCTGTCAGTCTGTCAGTCTGTCAGTCTGTCAGTCTGTCAGTCTGTCAGTCGTCTGTCAGTCTGTCAGTCTGTCAGTCTGTCAGTCTGTCAGTCTGTCAGTCTGTCAGTCTGTCAGTCTGTCAGTCTGTCAGTCTGTCAGTCTGTCAGTCTGTCAGTCTGTCAGTCTGTCAGTCTGTCAGTCTGTCAGTCTGTCAGTCTGTCAGTCTGTCAGTCTGTCAGTCTGTCAGTCTGTCAGTCTGTCAGTCTGTCAGTCTGTCAGTCTGTCAGTCTGTCAGTCTGTCAGTCTGTCAGTCTGTCAGTCTGTCAGTCTGTCAGTCTGTCAGTCTGTCAGTCTGTCAGTCTGTCAGTCTGTCAGTCTGTCAGTCTGTCAGTCTGTCAGTCTGTCAGTCTGTCAGTCGTCAGTCTGTCAGTCTGTCAGTCTGTCAGTCCTGTCAGTCTGTCAGTCTGTCAGTCTGTCAGTCTGTCAGTCTGTCAGTCTGTCAGTCTGTCAGTCTGTCAGTCTGTCAGTCTGGTCTGTCTGTCAGTCTGTCAGTCTGTCAGTCTGTCAGTCTGTCAGTCTGTCAGTCTGTCAGTCTGTCAGTCTGTCAGTCTGTCAGTCTGTCAGTCTGTCAGTCTGTCAGTCTGTCAGTCTGTCAGTCTGTCAGTCTGTCAGTCTGTCAGTCTGTCAGTCTGTCAGTCTGTCAGTCTGTCAGTCTGTCAGTCTGTCAGTCTGTCAGTCTGTCAGTCTGTCAGTCTGTCAGTCTGTCAGTCTGTCAGTCTGTCAGTCTGTCAGTCTGTCAGTCTGTCAGTCTGTCAGTCTGTCAGTCTGTCAGTCTGTCAGTCTGTCAGTCTGTCAGTCTGTCAGTCTGTCAGTCTGTCAGTCTGTCAGTCTGTCAGTCTGTCAGTCTGTCAGTCTGTCAGTCTGTCAGTCTGTCAGTCTGTCAGTCTGTCAGTCTGTCAGTCTGTCAGTCTGTCAGTCTGTCAGTCTGTCAGTCTGTCAGTCTGTCAGTCTGTCAGTCTGTCAGTCTGTCAGTCTGTCAGTCTGTCAGTCTGTCAGTCTGTCAGTCTTCAGTCGTCAGTCTGTCAGTCTGTCAGTCTGTCAGTCTGTCAGTCTGTCAGTCTGTCAGTCTGTCAGTCTGTCAGTCTGTCAGTCTGTCAGTCTGTCAGTCTGTCAGTCTGTCAGTCTGTCAGTCTGTCAGTCTGTCAGTCTGTCAGTCTGTCAGTCTGTCAGTCTGTCAGTCTGTCAGTCTGTCAGTCTGTCAGTCTGTCAGTCTGTCAGTCTGTCAGTCTGTCAGTCTGTCAGTCTGTCAGTCTGTCAGTCTGTCAGTCTGTCAGTCTGTCAGTCTGTCAGTCTGTCAGTCTGTCAGTCTGTCAGTCTGTCAGTCTGTCAGTCTGTCAGTCTGTCAGTCTGTCAGTCTGTCAGTCTGTCAGTCTGTCAGTCTGTCAGTCTGTCAGTCTGTCAGTCTGTCAGTCTGTCAGTCTGTCAGTCTGTCAGTCTGTCAGTCTGTCAGTCTGTCAGTCTGTCAGTCTGTCAGTCTGTCAGTCTGTCAGTCTGTCAGTCTGTCAGTCTGTCAGTCTGTCAGTCTGTCAGTCTGTCAGTCTGTCAGTCTGTCAGTCTGTCAGTCTTCAGTCTGTCAGTCTGTCAGTCTGTCAGTCTGTCAGTCTGTCAGTCTGTCAGTCTGTCAGTCTGTCAGTCTGTCAGTCTGTCAGTCTGTCAGTCTGTCAGTCTGTCAGTCTGTCAGTCTGTCAGTCTGTCAGTCTGTCAGTCTGTCAGTCTGTCAGTCTGTCAGTCTGTCAGTCTGTCAGTCTGTCAGTCTGTCATCTGTCAGTCTGTCAGTCTGTCAGTCTGTCAGTCTGTCAGTCTGTCAGTCTGTCAGTCTGTCAGTCTGTCAGTCTGTCAGTCTGTCAGTCTGTCAGTCTGTCAGTCTGTCAGTCTGTCAGTCTGTCAGTCTGTCAGTCTGTCAGTCTGTCAGTCTGTCAGTCTGTCAGTCTGTCAGTCTGTCAGTCTGTCAGTCTGTCAGTCTGTCAGTCTGTCAGTCTGTCAGTCTGTCAGTCTGTCAGTCTGTCAGTCTGTCAGTCTGTCAGTCTGTCAGTCTGTCAGTCTGTCAGTCTGTCAGTCTGTCAGTCTGTCAGTCTGTCAGTCTGTCAGTCTGTCAGTCTGTCAGTCTGTCAGTCTGTCAGTCTGTCAGTCTGTCAGTCTGTCAGTCTGTCAGTCTGTCAGTCTGTCAGTCTGTCAGTCTGTCAGTCTGTCAGTCTGTCAGTCTGTCAGTCTGTCAGTCTGTCAGTCTGTCAGTCTGTCAGTCTGTCAGTCTGTCAGTCTGTCAGTCTGTCAGTCTGTCAGTCTGTCAGTCTGTCAGTCTGTCAGTCTGTCAGTCTGTCAGTCTGTCAGTCTGTCAGTCTGTCAGTCTGTCAGTCTGTCAGTCTGTCAGTCTGTCAGTCTGTCAGTCTGTCAGTCTGTCAGTCTGTCAGTCTGTCAGTCTGTCAGTCTGTCAGTCTGTCAGTCTGTCAGTCTGTCAGTCTGTCAGTCTGTCAGTCTGTCAGTCTGTCAGTCTGTCAGTCTGTCAGTCTGTCAGTCTGTCAGTCTGTCAGTCTGTCAGTCTGTCAGTCTGTCAGTCTGTCAGTCTGTCAGTCTGTCAGTCTGTCAGTCTGTCAGTCTGTCAGTCTGTCAGTCTGTCAGTCTGTCAGTCTGTCAGTCTGTCAGTCTGTCAGTCTGTCAGTCTGTCAGTCTGTCAGTCTGTCAGTCTGTCAGTCTGTCAGTCTGTCAGTCTGTCAGTCTGTCATCTGTCAGTCTGTCAGTCTGTCAGTCTGTCAGTCTGTCAGTCTGTCAGTCTGTCAGTCTGTCAGTCTGTCAGTCTGTCAGTCTGTCAGTCTGTCAGTCCTGTCAGTCTGTCAGTCTGTCAGTCTGTCAGTCTGTCAGTCTGTCAGTCTGTCAGTCTGTCAGTCTGTCAGTCTGTCAGTCTGTCAGTCTGTCTGTCAGTCTGTCAGTCTGTCAGTCTGTCAGTCTGTCAGTCTGTCAGTCTGTCTGTCTGTCAGTCTGTCAGTCTGTCAGTCTGTCAGTCTGTCAGTCTGTCAGTCTGTCAGTCTGTCAGTCTGTCAGTCTGTCAGTCTGTCAGTCTGTCAGTCTGTCAGTCTGTCAGTCTGTCAGTCTGTCAGTCTGTCAGTCTGTCAGTCTGTCAGTCTGTCCAGTCTGTCAGTCTGTCAGTCTGTCAGTCTGTCAGTCTGTCAGTCTGTCAGTCTGTCAGTCTGTCAGTCTGTCAGTCTGTCAGTCTGTCAGTCTGTCAGTCTGTCAGTCTGTCAGTCTGTCAGTCTGTCAGTCTGTCAGTCTGTCAGTCTGTCAGTCTGTCAGTCTGTCAGTCTGTCAGTCTGTCAGTCTGTCTGTCTGTCAGTCTGTCAGTCTGTCAGTCTGTCAGTCTGTCAGTCTGTCAGTCTGTCAGTCTGTCAGTCTGTCAGTCTGTCAGTCTGTCAGTCTGTCAGTCTGTCAGTCTGTCAGTCTGTCAGTCTGTCAGTCTGTCAGTCTGTCAGTCTGTCAGTCTGTCAGTCTGTCAGTCTGTCAGTCTGTCAGTCTGTCAGTCTGTCAGTCTGTCAGTCTGTCAGTCTGTCAGTCTGTCAGTCTGTCAGTCTGTCAGTCTGTCAGTCTGTCAGTCTGTCAGTCTGTCAGTCTGTCAGTCTGTCAGTCTGTCAGTCTGTCAGTCTGTCAGTCTGTCAGTCTGTCAGTCTGTCAGTCTGTCAGTCTGTCAGTCTGTCAGTCTGTCAGTCTGTCAGTCTGTCAGTCTGTCAGTCTGTCAGTCTGTCAGTCTGTCAGTCTGTCAGTCTGTCAGTCTGTCAGTCTGTCAGTCTGTCAGTCTGTCAGTCTGTCAGTCTGTCAGTCTGTCAGTCTGTCAGTCTGTCAGTCTGTCAGTCTGTCAGTCTGTCAGTCTGTCAGTCTGTCAGTCTGTCAGTCTGTCAGTCTGTCAGTCTGTCAGTCTGTCAGTCTGTCTGTCAGTCTGTCAGTCTGTCAGTCTCAGTCTGTCAGTCTGTCAGTCTGTCAGTCTGTCAGTCTGTCAGTCTGTCAGTCTGTCAGTCTGTCAGTCTGTCAGTCTGTCAGTCTGTCAGTCTGTCAGTCTGTCAGTCTGTCAGTCTGTCAGTCTGTCAGTCGTCAGTCTGTCAGTCTGTCAGTCTGTCAGTCTGTCAGTCTGTCAGTCTGTCAGTCTGTCAGTCTGTCAGTCTGTCAGTCTGTCAGTCTGTCAGTCTGTCAGTCTGTCAGTCTGTCAGTCTGTCAGTCTGTCAGTCTGTCAGTCTGTCAGTCTGTCAGTCTTCAGTCTGTCAGTCTGTCAGTCTGTCAGTCTGTCAGTCTGTCAGTCTGTCAGTCTGTCAGTCTGTCAGTCTGTCAGTCTGTCAGTCTGTCAGTCTGTCAGTCTGTCAGTCTGTCAGTCTGTCAGTCTGTCAGTCTGTCAGTCTGTCAGTCTGTCAGTCTGTCAGTCTGTCAGTCTGTCAGTCTGTCAGTCTGTCAGTCTGTCAGTCTGTCAGTCTGTCAGTCTGTCAGTCTGTCAGTCTGTCAGTCTGTCAGTCTGTCAGTCTGTCAGTCTGTCAGTCTGTCAGTCTGTCAGTCTGTCAGTCTGTCAGTCTGTCAGTCTGTCAGTCTGTCAGTCTGTCAGTCTGTCAGTCTGTCAGTCTGTCAGTCTGTCAGTCTGTCAGTCTGTCAGTCTGTCAGTCTGTCAGTCTGTCAGTCTGTCAGTCTGTCAGTCTGTCAGTCTGTCAGTCTGTCAGTCTGTCAGTCTGTCAGTCTGTCAGTCTGTCAGTCTGTCAGTCTGTCAGTCTGTCAGTCTGTCAGTCTGTCAGTCTGTCAGTCTGTCAGTCTGTCAGTCTGTCAGTCTGTCAGTCTGTCAGTCTGTCAGTCTGTCAGTCTGTCAGTCTGTCAGTCTGTCAGTCTGTCAGTCTGTCAGTCTGTCAGTCTGTCAGTCTGTCAGTCTGTCAGTCTGTCAGTCTGTCAGTCTGTCAGTCTGTCAGTCTGTCAGTCTGTCAGTCTGTCAGTCTGTCAGTCTGTCAGTCTGTCAGTCTGTCAGTCTGTCAGTCTGTCAGTCTGTCAGTCTGTCAGTCTGTCAGTCTGTCAGTCTGTCAGTCTGTCAGTCTGTCAGTCTGTCAGTCTGTCAGTCTGTCAGTCTGTCAGTCTGTCAGTCTGTCAGTCTGTCAGTCTGTCAGTCTGTCAGTCTGTCAGTCTGTCAGTCTGTCAGTCTGTCAGTCTGTCAGTCTGTCAGTCTGTCAGTCTGTCAGTCTGTCAGTCTGTCAGTCTGTCAGTCTGTCAGTCTGTCAGTCTGTCAGTCTGTCAGTCTGTCAGTCTGTCAGTCTGTCAGTCTGTCAGTCTGTCAGTCTGTCAGTCTGTCAGTCTGTCAGTCTGTCAGTCTGTCAGTCTGTCAGTCTGTCAGTAGTCTGTCAGTCTGTCAGTCTGTCAGTCTGTCAGTCTGTCAGTCAGTCTGTCAGTCTGTCAGTCTGTCAGTCTGTCAGTCTGTCAGTCTGTCAGTCTGTCAGTCTGTCAGTCTGTCAGTCTGTCAGTCTGTCAGTCTGTCAGTCTGTCAGTCTGTCAGTCTGTCAGTCTGTCAGTCTGTCAGTCTGTCAGTCTGTCAGTCTGTCAGTCTGTCAGTCTGTCAGTCTGTCAGTCTGTCAGTCTGTCAGTCTGTCAGTCTGTCAGTCTGTCAGTCTGTCAGTCTGTCAGTCTGTCAGTCTGTCAGTCTGTCAGTCTGTCAGTCTGTCAGTCTGTCAGTCTGTCAGTCTGTCAGTCTGTCAGTCTGTCAGTCTGTCAGTCTGTCAGTCTGTCAGTCTGTCAGTCTGTCAGTCTGTCAGTCTGTCAGTCTGTCAGTCTGTCAGTCTGTCAGTCTGTCAGTCTGTCAGTCTGTCAGTCTGTCAGTCTGTCAGTCTGTCAGTCTGTCAGTCTGTCAGTCTGTCAGTCTGTCAGTCTGTCAGTCTGTCAGTCTGTCAGTCTGTCAGTCTGTCAGTCTGTCAGTCTGTCAGTCTGTCAGTCTGTCAGTCTGTCAGTCTGTCAGTCTGTCAGTCTGTCAGTCTGTCAGTCTGTCAGTCTGTCAGTCTGTCAGTCTGTCAGTCTGTCAGTCTGTCAGTCTGTCAGTCTGTCAGTCTGTCAGTCTGTCAGTCTGTCAGTCTGTCAGTCTGTCAGTCTGTCAGTCTGTCAGTCTGTCAGTCTGTCAGTCTGTCAGTCTGTCAGTCTGTCAGTCTGTCAGTCTGTCAGTCTGTCAGTCTGTCAGTCTGTCAGTCTGTCAGTCTGTCAGTCTGTCAGTCTGTCAGTCTGTCAGTCTGTCAGTCTGTCAGTCTGTCAGTCTGTCAGTCTGTCAGTCTGTCAGTCTGTCAGTCTGTCAGTCTGTCAGTCTGTCAGTCTGTCAGTCTGTCAGTCTGTCAGTCTGTCAGTCTGTCAGTCTGTCAGTCTGTCAGTCTGTCAGTCTGTCAGTCTGTCAGTCTGTCAGTCTGTCAGTCTGTCAGTCTGTCAGTCTGTCAGTCTGTCAGTCTGTCAGTCTGTCAGTCTGTCAGTCTGTCAGTCTGTCAGTCTGTCAGTCTGTCAGTCTGTCAGTCTGTCAGTCTGTCAGTCTGTCAGTCTGTCAGTCTGTCAGTCTGTCAGTCTGTCAGTCTGTCAGTCTGTCAGTCTGTCAGTCTGTCAGTCTGTCAGTCTGTCAGTCTGTCAGTCTGTCAGTCTGTCAGTCTGTCAGTCTGTCAGTCTGTCAGTCTGTCAGTCTGTCAGTCTGTCAGTCTGTCAGTCTGTCAGTCTGTCAGTCTGTCAGTCTGTCAGTCTGTCAGTCTGTCAGTCTGTCAGTCTGTCAGTCTGTCAGTCTGTCAGTCTGTCAGTCTGTCAGTCTGTCAGTCTGTCAGTCTGTCAGTCTGTCAGTCTGTCAGTCTGTCAGTCTGTCAGTCTGTCAGTCTGTCAGTCTGTCAGTCTGTCAGTCTGTCAGTCTGTCAGTCTGTCAGTCTGTCAGTCTGTCAGTCTGTCAGTCTGTCAGTCTGTCAGTCTGTCAGTCTGTCAGTCTGTCAGTCTGTCAGTCTGTCAGTCTGTCAGTCTGTCAGTCTGTCAGTCTGTCAGTCTGTCAGTCTGTCAGTCTGTCAGTCTGTCAGTCTGTCAGTCTGTCAGTCTGTCAGTCTGTCAGTCTGTCAGTCTGTCAGTCTGTCAGTCTGTCAGTCTGTCAGTCTGTCAGTCTGTCAGTCTGTCAGTCTGTCAGTCTGTCAGTCTGTCAGTCTGTCAGTCTGTCAGTCTGTCAGTCTGTCAGTCTGTCAGTCTGTCAGTCTGTCAGTCTGTCAGTCTGTCAGTCTGTCAGTCTGTCAGTCTGTCAGTCTGTCAGTCTGTCAGTCTGTCAGTCTGTCAGTCTGTCAGTCTGTCAGTCTGTCAGTCTGTCAGTCTGTCAGTCTGTCAGTCTGTCAGTCTGTCAGTCTGTCAGTCTGTCAGTCTGTCAGTCTGTCAGTCTGTCAGTCTGTCAGTCTGTCAGTCTGTCAGTCTGTCAGTCTGTCAGTCTGTCAGTCTGTCAGTCTGTCAGTCTGTCAGTCTGTCAGTCTGTCAGTCTGTCAGTCTGTCAGTCTGTCAGTCTGTCAGTCTGTCAGTCTGTCAGTCTGTCAGTCTGTCAGTCTGTCAGTCTGTCAGTCTGTCAGTCTGTCAGTCTGTCAGTCTGTCAGTCTGTCAGTCTGTCAGTCTGTCAGTCTGTCAGTCTGTCAGTCTGTCAGTCTGTCAGTCTGTCAGTCTGTCAGTCTGTCAGTCTGTCAGTCTGTCAGTCTGTCAGTCTGTCAGTCTGTCAGTCTGTCAGTCTGTCAGTCTGTCAGTCTGTCAGTCTGTCAGTCTGTCAGTCTGTCAGTCTGTCAGTCTGTCAGTCTGTCAGTCTGTCAGTCTGTCAGTCTGTCAGTCTGTCAGTCTGTCAGTCTGTCAGTCTGTCAGTCTGTCAGTCTGTCAGTCTGTCAGTCTGTCAGTCTGTCAGTCTGTCAGTCTGTCAGTCTGTCAGTCTGTCAGTCTGTCAGTCTGTCAGTCTGTCAGTCTGTCAGTCTGTCAGTCTGTCAGTCTGTCAGTCTGTCAGTCTGTCAGTCTGTCAGTCTGTCAGTCTGTCAGTCTGTCAGTCTGTCAGTCTGTCAGTCTGTCAGTCTGTCAGTCTGTCAGTCTGTCAGTCTGTCAGTCTGTCAGTCTGTCAGTCTGTCAGTCTGTCAGTCTGTCAGTCTGTCAGTCTGTCAGTCTGTCAGTCTGTCAGTCTGTCAGTCTGTCAGTCTGTCAGTCTGTCAGTCTGTCAGTCTGTCAGTCTGTCAGTCTGTCAGTCTGTCAGTCTGTCAGTCTGTCAGTCTGTCAGTCTGTCAGTCTGTCAGTCTGTCAGTCTGTCAGTCTGTCAGTCTGTCAGTCTGTCAGTCTGTCAGTCTGTCAGTCTGTCAGTCTGTCAGTCTGTCAGTCTGTCAGTCTGTCAGTCTGTCAGTCTGTCAGTCTGTCAGTCTGTCAGTCTGTCAGTCTGTCAGTCTGTCAGTCTGTCAGTCTGTCAGTCTGTCAGTCTGTCAGTCTGTCAGTCTGTCAGTCTGTCAGTCTGTCAGTCTGTCAGTCTGTCAGTCTGTCAGTCTGTCAGTCTGTCAGTCTGTCGTCTGTCAGTCTGTCTGTCTGTCAGTCTGTCAGTCTGTCAGTCTGTCAGTCTGTCAGTCTGTCAGTCTGTCAGTCTGTCAGTCTGTCAGTCTGTCAGTCTGTCAGTCTGTCAGTCTGTCAGTCTGTCAGTCTGTCAGTCTGTCAGTCTGTCAGTCTGTCAGTCTGTCAGTCTGTCAGTCTGTCAGTCTGTCAGTCTGTCAGTCTGTCAGTCTGTCAGTCTGTCAGTCTGTCAGTCTGTCAGTCTGTCAGTCTGTCAGTCTGTCAGTCTGTCAGTCTGTCAGTCTGTCAGTCTGTCAGTCTGTCAGTCTGTCAGTCTGTCAGTCTGTCAGTCTGTCAGTCTGTCAGTCTGTCAGTCTGTCAGTCTGTCAGTCTGTCAGTCTGTCAGTCTGTCAGTCTGTCAGTCTGTCAGTCTGTCAGTCTGTCAGTCTGTCAGTCTGTCAGTCTGTCAGTCTGTCAGTCTGTCAGTCTGTCAGTCTGTCAGTCTGTCAGTCTGTCAGTCTGTCAGTCTGTCAGTCTGTCAGTCTGTCAGTCTGTCAGTCTGTCAGTCTGTCAGTCTGTCAGTCTGTCAGTCTGTCAGTCTGTCAGTCTGTCAGTCTGTCAGTCTGTCAGTCTGTCAGTCTGTCAGTCTGTCAGTCTGTCAGTCTGTCAGTCTGTCAGTCTGTCAGTCTGTCAGTCTGTCAGTCTGTCAGTCTGTCAGTCTGTCAGTCTGTCAGTCTGTCAGTCTGTCAGTCTGTCAGTCTGTCAGTCTGTCAGTCTGTCAGTCTGTCAGTCTGTCAGTCTGTCAGTCTGTCAGTCTGTCAGTCTGTCAGTCTGTCAGTCTGTCAGTCTGTCAGTCTGTCAGTCTGTCAGTCTGTCAGTCTGTCAGTCTGTCAGTCTGTCAGTCTGTCAGTCTGTCAGTCTGTCAGTCTGTCAGTCTGTCAGTCTGTCAGTCTGTCAGTCTGTCAGTCTGTCAGTCTGTCAGTCTGTCAGTCTGTCAGTCTGTCAGTCTGTCAGTCTGTCAGTCTGTCAGTCTGTCAGTCTGTCAGTCTGTCAGTCTGTCAGTCTGTCAGTCTGTCAGTCTGTCAGTCTGTCAGTCTGTCAGTCTGTCAGTCTGTCAGTCTGTCAGTCTGTCAGTCTGTCAGTCTGTCAGTCTGTCAGTCTGTCAGTCTGTCAGTCTGTCAGTCTGTCAGTCTGTCAGTCTGTCAGTCTGTCAGTCTGTCAGTCTGTCAGTCTGTCAGTCTGTCAGTCTGTCAGTCTGTCAGTCTGTCAGTCTGTCAGTCTGTCAGTCTGTCAGTCTGTCAGTCTGTCAGTCTGTCAGTCGTCTGTCAGTCTGTCAGTCTGTCAGTCTGTCAGTCTGTCAGTCTGTCAGTCTGTCAGTCTGTCAGTCTGTCAGTCTGTCAGTCTGTCAGTCTGTCAGTCTGTCAGTCTGTCAGTCTGTCAGTCTGTCAGTCTGTCAGTCTGTCAGTCTGTCAGTCTGTCAGTCTGTCAGTCTGTCAGTCTGTCAGTCTGTCAGTCTGTCAGTCTGTCAGTCTGTCAGTCTGTCAGTCTGTCAGTCTGTCAGTCTGTCAGTCTGTCAGTCTGTCAGTCTGTCAGTCTGTCAGTCTGTCAGTCTGTCAGTCTGTCAGTCTGTCAGTCTGTCAGTCTGTCAGTCTGTCAGTCTGTCAGTCTGTCAGTCTGTCAGTCTGTCAGTCTGTCAGTCTGTCAGTCTGTCAGTCTGTCAGTCTGTCAGTCTGTCAGTCTGTCAGTCTGTCAGTCTGTCAGTCTGTCAGTCTGTCAGTCTGTCAGTCTGTCAGTCTGTCAGTCTGTCAGTCTGTCAGTCTGTCAGTCTGTCAGTCTGTCAGTCTGTCAGTCTGTCAGTCTGTCAGTCTGTCAGTCTGTCAGTCTGTCAGTCTGTCAGTCTGTCAGTCTGTCAGTCTGTCAGTCTGTCAGTCTGTCAGTCTGTCAGTCTGTCAGTCTGTCAGTCTGTCAGTCTGTCAGTCTGTCAGTCTGTCAGTCTGTCAGTCTGTCAGTCTGTCAGTCTGTCAGTCTGTCAGTCTGTCAGTCTGTCAGTCTGTCAGTCTGTCAGTCTGTCAGTCTGTCAGTCTGTCAGTCTGTCAGTCTGTCAGTCTGTCAGTCTGTCAGTCTGTCAGTCTGTCAGTCTGTCAGTCTGTCAGTCTGTCAGTCTGTCAGTCTGTCAGTCTGTCAGTCTGTCAGTCTGTCAGTCTGTCAGTCTGTCAGTCTGTCAGTCTGTCAGTCTGTCAGTCTGTCAGTCTGTCAGTCTGTCAGTCTGTCAGTCTGTCAGTCTGTCAGTCTGTCAGTCTGTCAGTCTGTCAGTCTGTCAGTCTGTCAGTCTGTCAGTCTGTCAGTCTGTCAGTCTGTCAGTCTGTCAGTCTGTCAGTCTGTCAGTCTGTCAGTCTGTCAGTCTGTCAGTCTGTCAGTCTGTCAGTCTGTCAGTCTGTCAGTCTGTCAGTCTGTCAGTCTGTCAGTCTGTCAGTCTGTCAGTCTGTCAGTCTGTCAGTCTGTCAGTCTGTCAGTCTGTCAGTCTGTCAGTCTGTCAGTCTGTCAGTCTGTCAGTCTGTCAGTCTGTCAGTCTGTCAGTCTGTCAGTCTGTCAGTCTGTCAGTCTGTCAGTCTGTCAGTCTGTCAGTCTGTCAGTCTGTCAGTCTGTCAGTCTGTCAGTCTGTCAGTCTGTCAGTCTGTCAGTCTGTCAGTCTGTCAGTCTGTCAGTCTGTCAGTCTGTCAGTCTGTCAGTCTGTCAGTCTGTCAGTCTGTCAGTCTGTCAGTCTGTCAGTCTGTCAGTCTGTCAGTCTGTCAGTCTGTCAGTCTGTCAGTCTGTCAGTCTGTCAGTCTGTCAGTCTGTCAGTCTGTCAGTCTGTCAGTCTGTCAGTCTGTCAGTCTGTCAGTCTGTCAGTCTGTCAGTCTGTCAGTCTGTCAGTCTGTCAGTCTGTCAGTCTGTCAGTCTGTCAGTCTGTCAGTCTGTCAGTCTGTCAGTCTGTCAGTCTGTCAGTCTGTCAGTCTGTCAGTCTGTCAGTCTGTCAGTCTGTCAGTCTGTCAGTCTGTCAGTCTGTCAGTCTGTCAGTCTGTCAGTCTGTCAGTCTGTCAGTCTGTCAGTCTGTCAGTCTGTCAGTCTGTCAGTCTGTCAGTCTGTCAGTCTGTCAGTCTGTCAGTCTGTCAGTCTGTCAGTCTGTCAGTCTGTCAGTCTGTCAGTCTGTCAGTCTGTCAGTCTGTCAGTCTGTCAGTCTGTCAGTCTGTCAGTCTGTCAGTCTGTCAGTCTGTCAGTCTGTCAGTCTGTCAGTCTGTCAGTCTGTCAGTCTGTCAGTCTGTCAGTCTGTCAGTCTGTCAGTCTGTCAGTCTGTCAGTCTGTCAGTCTGTCAGTCTGTCAGTCTGTCAGTCTGTCAGTCTGTCAGTCTGTCAGTCTGTCAGTCTGTCAGTCTGTCAGTCTGTCAGTCTGTCAGTCTGTCAGTCTGTCAGTCTGTCAGTCTGTCAGTCTGTCAGTCTGTCAGTCTGTCAGTCTGTCAGTCTGTCAGTCTGTCAGTCTGTCAGTCTGTCAGTCTGTCAGTCTGTCAGTCTGTCAGTCTGTCAGTCTGTCAGTCTGTCAGTCTGTCAGTCTGTCAGTCTGTCAGTCTGTCAGTCTGTCAGTCTGTCAGTCTGTCAGTCTGTCAGTCTGTCAGTCTGTCAGTCTGTCAGTCTGTCAGTCTGTCAGTCTGTCAGTCTGTCAGTCTGTCAGTCTGTCAGTCTGTCAGTCTGTCAGTCTGTCAGTCTGTCAGTCTGTCAGTCTGTCAGTCTGTCAGTCTGTCAGTCTGTCAGTCTGTCAGTCTGTCAGTCTGTCAGTCTGTCAGTCTGTCAGTCTGTCAGTCTGTCAGTCTGTCAGTCTGTCAGTCTGTCAGTCTGTCAGTCTGTCAGTCTGTCAGTCTGTCAGTCTGTCAGTCTGTCAGTCTGTCAGTCTGTCAGTCTGTCAGTCTGTCAGTCTGTCAGTCTGTCAGTCTGTCAGTCTGTCAGTCTGTCAGTCTGTCAGTCTGTCAGTCTGTCAGTCTGTCAGTCTGTCAGTCTGTCAGTCTGTCAGTCTGTCAGTCTGTCAGTCTGTCAGTCTGTCAGTCTGTCAGTCTGTCAGTCTGTCAGTCTGTCAGTCTGTCAGTCTGTCAGTCTGTCAGTCTGTCAGTCTGTCAGTCTGTCAGTCTGTCAGTCTGTCAGTCTGTCAGTCTGTCAGTCTGTCAGTCTGTCAGTCTGTCAGTCTGTCAGTCTGTCAGTCTGTCAGTCTGTCAGTCTGTCAGTCTGTCAGTCTGTCAGTCTGTCAGTCTGTCAGTCTGTCAGTCTGTCAGTCTGTCAGTCTGTCAGTCTGTCAGTCTGTCAGTCTGTCAGTCTGTCAGTCTGTCAGTCTGTCAGTCTGTCAGTCTGTCAGTCTGTCAGTCTGTCAGTCTGTCAGTCTGTCAGTCTGTCAGTCTGTCAGTCTGTCAGTCTGTCAGTCTGTCAGTCTGTCAGTCTGTCAGTCTGTCAGTCTGTCAGTCTGTCAGTCTGTCAGTCTGTCAGTCTGTCAGTCTGTCAGTCTGTCAGTCTGTCAGTCTGTCAGTCTGTCAGTCTGTCAGTCTGTCAGTCTGTCAGTCTGTCAGTCTGTCAGTCTGTCAGTCTGTCAGTCTGTCAGTCTGTCAGTCTGTCAGTCTGTCAGTCTGTCAGTCTGTCAGTCTGTCAGTCTGTCAGTCTGTCAGTCTGTCAGTCTGTCAGTCTGTCAGTCTGTCAGTCTGTCAGTCTGTCAGTCTGTCAGTCTGTCAGTCTGTCAGTCTGTCAGTCTGTCAGTCTGTCAGTCTGTCAGTCTGTCAGTCTGTCAGTCTGTCAGTCTGTCAGTCTGTCAGTCTGTCAGTCTGTCAGTCTGTCAGTCTGTCAGTCTGTCAGTCTGTCAGTCTGTCAGTCTGTCAGTCTGTCAGTCTGTCAGTCTGTCAGTCTGTCAGTCTGTCAGTCTGTCAGTCTGTCAGTCTGTCAGTCTGTCAGTCTGTCAGTCTGTCAGTCTGTCAGTCTGTCAGTCTGTCAGTCTGTCAGTCTGTCAGTCTGTCAGTCTGTCAGTCTGTCAGTCTGTCAGTCTGTCAGTCTGTCAGTCTGTCAGTCTGTCAGTCTGTCAGTCTGTCAGTCTGTCAGTCTGTCAGTCTGTCAGTCTGTCAGTCTGTCAGTCTGTCAGTCTGTCAGTCTGTCAGTCTGTCAGTCTGTCAGTCTGTCAGTCTGTCAGTCTGTCAGTCTGTCAGTCTGTCAGTCTGTCAGTCTGTCAGTCTGTCAGTCTGTCAGTCTGTCAGTCTGTCAGTCTGTCAGTCTGTCAGTCTGTCAGTCTGTCAGTCTGTCAGTCTGTCAGTCTGTCAGTCTGTCAGTCTGTCAGTCTGTCAGTCTGTCAGTCTGTCAGTCTGTCAGTCTGTCAGTCTGTCAGTCTGTCAGTCTGTCAGTCTGTCAGTCTGTCAGTCTGTCAGTCTGTCAGTCTGTCAGTCTGTCAGTCTGTCAGTCTGTCAGTCTGTCAGTCTGTCAGTCTGTCAGTCTGTCAGTCTGTCAGTCTGTCAGTCTGTCAGTCTGTCAGTCTGTCAGTCTGTCAGTCTGTCAGTCTGTCAGTCTGTCAGTCTGTCAGTCTGTCAGTCTGTCAGTCTGTCAGTCTGTCAGTCTGTCAGTCTGTCAGTCTGTCAGTCTGTCAGTCTGTCAGTCTGTCAGTCTGTCAGTCTGTCAGTCTGTCAGTCTGTCAGTCATCTGTCAGTCTGTCAGTCTGTCAGTCTGTCAGTCTGTCAGTCTGTCAGTCTGTCAGTCTGTCAGTCTGTCAGTCTGTCAGTCTGTCAGTCGTCAGTCTGTCAGTCTGTCAGTCTGTCAGTCTGTCAGTCTGTCAGTCTGTCAGTCTGTCAGTCTGTCAGTCTGTCAGTCTGTCAGTCTGTCAGTCTGTCAGTCTGTCAGTCTGTCAGTCTGTCAGTCTCTGTCAGTCTGTCAGTCTGTCAGTCTGTCAGTCTGTCAGTCTGAGTCTGTCAGTCTGTCAGTCTGTCAGTCTGTCAGTCTGTCAGTCTGTCAGTCTGTCAGTCTGTCAGTCTGTCAGTCTGTCAGTCTGTCAGTCTGTCAGTCTGTCAGTCTGTCAGTCTGTCAGTCTGTCAGTCTGTCAGTCTGTCAGTCTGTCAGTCTGTCAGTCTGTCAGTCTGTCAGTCTGTCAGTCTGTCAGTCTGTCAGTCTGTCAGTCTGTCAGTCTGTCAGTCTGTCAGTCTGTCAGTCTGTCAGTCTGTCAGTCTGTCAGTCTGTCAGTCTGTCAGTCTGTCAGTCTGTCAGTCTGTCAGTCTGTCAGTCTGTCAGTCTGTCAGTCTGTCAGTCTGTCAGTCTGTCAGTCTGTCAGTCTGTCAGTCTGTCAGTCTGTCAGTCTGTCAGTCTGTCAGTCTGTCAGTCTGTCAGTCTGTCAGTCTGTCAGTCTGTCAGTCTGTCAGTCTGTCAGTCTGTCAGTCTGTCAGTCTGTCAGTCTGTCAGTCTGTCAGTCTGTCAGTCTGTCAGTCTGTCAGTCTGTCAGTCTGTCAGTCTGTCAGTCTGTCAGTCTGTCAGTCTGTCAGTCTGTCAGTCTGTCAGTCTGTCAGTCTGTCAGTCTGTCAGTCTGTCAGTCTGTCAGTCTGTCAGTCTGTCAGTCTGTCAGTCTGTCAGTCTGTCAGTCTGTCAGTCTGTCAGTCTGTCAGTCTGTCAGTCTGTCAGTCTGTCAGTCTGTCAGTCTGTCAGTCTGTCAGTCTGTCAGTCTGTCAGTCTGTCAGTCTGTCAGTCTGTCAGTCTGTCAGTCTGTCAGTCTGTCAGTCTGTCTGTCTGTCAGTCTGTCAATCTGTCAGTCTGTAGTCTGTCAGTCTGTCAGTCTGTCAGTCTGTCAGTCTGTCAGTCTGTCAGTCTGTCAGTCTGTCAGTCTGTCAGTCTGTCAGTCTGTCAGTCTGTCAGTCTGTCAGTCTGTCAGTCTGTCAGTCTGTCAGTCTGTCAGTCTGTCAGTCTGTCAGTCTGTCAGTCTGTCAGTCTGTCAGTCTGTCAGTCTGTCAGTCCTGTCAGTCTGTCAGTCTGTCAGTCTGTCAGTCTGTCAGTCTGTCAGTCTGTCAGTCTGTCAGTCTGTCAGTCTGTCAGTCTGTCAGTCTGTCAGTCTGTCAGTCTGTCAGTCTGTCAGTCTGTCAGTCTGTCAGTCTGTCAGTCTGTCAGTCTGTCAGTCTGTCAGTCTGTCAGTCTGTCAGTCTGTCAGTCTGTCAGTCTGTCAGTCTGTCAGTCTGTCAGTCTGTCAGTCTGTCAGTCTGTCAGTCTGTCAGTCTGTCAGTCTGTCAGTCTGTCAGTCTGTCAGTCTGTCAGTCTGTCAGTCTGTCAGTCTGTCAGTCTGTCAGTCTGTCAGTCTGTCAGTCTGTCAGTCTGTCAGTCTGTCAGTCTGTCAGTCTGTCAGTCTGTCAGTCTGTCAGTCTGTCAGTCTGTCAGTCTGTCAGTCTGTCAGTCTGTCAGTCTGTCAGTCTGTCAGTCTGTCAGTCTGTCAGTCTGTCAGTCTGTCAGTCTGTCAGTCAGTCTGTCATCTGTCAGTCTGTCAGTCTGAGTCTGTCAGTCTGTCAGTCTGTCAGTCTGTCAGTCTGTCAGTCTGTCAGTCTGTCAGTCTGTCAGTCTGTCAGTCTGTCAGTCTGTCAGTCTGTCAGTCTGTCAGTCTGTCAGTCTGTCAGTCTGTCAGTCTGTCAGTCTGTCAGTCTGTCAGTCTGTCAGTCTGTCAGTCTGTCAGTCTGTCAGTCTGTCAGTCTGTCAGTCTGTCAGTCTGTCAGTCTGTCAGTCTGTCAGTCTGTCAGTCTGTCAGTCTGTCAGTCTGTCAGTCTGTCAGTCTGTCAGTCTGTCAGTCTGTCAGTCTGTCAGTCTGTCAGTCTGTCAGTCTGTCAGTCTGTCAGTCTGTCAGTCTGTCAGTCTGTCAGTCTGTCAGTCTGTCAGTCTGTCAGTCTGTCAGTCTGTCAGTCTGTCAGTCTGTCAGTCTGTCAGTCTGTCAGTCTGTCAGTCTGTCAGTCTGTCAGTCTGTCAGTCTGTCAGTCTGTCAGTCTGTCAGTCTGTCAGTCTGTCAGTCTGTCAGTCTGTCAGTCTGTCAGTCTGTCAGTCTGTCAGTCTGTCAGTCTGTCAGTCTGTCAGTCTGTCAGTCTGTCAGTCTGTCAGTCTGTCAGTCTGTCAGTCTGTCAGTCTGTCAGTCTGTCAGTCTGTCAGTCTGTCAGTCTGTCAGTCTGTCAGTCTGTCAGTCTGTCAGTCTGTCAGTCTGTCAGTCTGTCAGTCTGTCAGTCTGTCAGTCTGTCAGTCTGTCAGTCTGTCAGTCTGTCAGTCTGTCAGTCTGTCAGTCTGTCAGTCTGTCAGTCTGTCAGTCTGTCAGTCTGTCAGTCTGTCAGTCTGTCAGTCTGTCAGTCTGTCAGTCTGTCAGTCTGTCAGTCTGTCAGTCTGTCAGTCTGTCAGTCTGTCAGTCTGTCAGTCTGTCAGTCTGTCAGTCTGTCGTCTGTCAGTCTGTCTGTCTGATCAGTCTGTCAGTCTGTCAGTCTGTCAGTCTGTCAGTCTGTCAGTCTGTCAGTCTGTCAGTCTGTCAGTCTGTCAGTCTGTCAGTCTGTCAGTCTGTCAGTCTGTCAGTCTGTCAGTCTGTCAGTCTGTCAGTCTGTCAGTCTGTCAGTCTGTCAGTCTGTCAGTCTGTCAGTCTGTCAGTCTGTCAGTCTGTCAGTCTGTCAGTCTGTCAGTCTGTCAGTCTGTCAGTCTGTCAGTCTGTCAGTCTGTCAGTCTGTCAGTCTGTCAGTCTGTCAGTCTGTCAGTCTGTCAGTCTGTCAGTCTGTCAGTCTGTCAGTCTGTCAGTCTGTCAGTCTGTCAGTCTGTCAGTCTGTCAGTCTGTCAGTCTGTCAGTCTGTCAGTCTGTCAGTCTGTCAGTCTGTCAGTCTGTCAGTCTGTCAGTCTGTCAGTCTGTCAGTCTGTCAGTCTGTCAGTCTGTCAGTCTGTCAGTCTGTCAGTCTGTCAGTCTGTCAGTCTGTCAGTCTGTCAGTCTGTCAGTCTGTCAGTCTGTCAGTCTGTCAGTCTGTCAGTCTGTCAGTCTGTCAGTCTGTCAGTCTGTCAGTCTGTCAGTCTGTCAGTCTGTCAGTCTGTCAGTCTGTCAGTCTGTCAGTCTGTCAGTCTGTCAGTCTGTCAGTCTGTCAGTCTGTCAGTCTGTCAGTCTGTCAGTCTGTCAGTCTGTCAGTCTGTCAGTCTGTCAGTCTGTCAGTCTGTCAGTCTGTCAGTCTGTCAGTCTGTCAGTCTGTCAGTCTGTCAGTCTGTCAGTCTGTCAGTCTGTCAGTCTGTCAGTCTGTCAGTCTGTCAGTCTGTCAGTCTGTCAGTCTGTCAGTCTGTCAGTCTGTCAGTCTGTCAGTCTGTCAGTCTGTCAGTCTGTCAGTCTGTCAGTCTGTCAGTCTGTCAGTCTGTCAGTCTGTCAGTCTGTCAGTCTGTCAGTCTGTCAGTCTGTCAGTCTGTCAGTCTGTCAGTCTGTCAGTCTGTCAGTCTGTCAGTCTGTCAGTCTGTCAGTCTGTCAGTCTGTCAGTCTGTCAGTCTGTCAGTCTGTCAGTCTGTCAGTCTGTCAGTCTGTCAGTCTGTCAGTCTGTCAGTCTGTCAGTCTGTCAGTCTGTCAGTCTGTCAGTCTGTCAGTCTGTCAGTCTGTCAGTCTGTCAGTCTGTCAGTCTGTCAGTCTGTCAGTCTGTCAGTCTGTCAGTCTGTCAGTCTGTCAGTCTGTCAGTCTGTCAGTCTGTCAGTCTGTCAGTCTGTCAGTCTGTCAGTCTGTCAGTCTGTCAGTCTGTCAGTCTGTCAGTCTGTCAGTCTGTCAGTCTGTCAGTCTGTCAGTCTGTCAGTCTGTCAGTCTGTCAGTCTGTCAGTCTGTCAGTCTGTCAGTCTGTCAGTCTGTCAGTCTGTCAGTCTGTCAGTCTGTCAGTCTGTCAGTCTGTCAGTCTGTCAGTCTGTCAGTCTGTCAGTCTGTCAGTCTGTCAGTCTGTCAGTCTGTCAGTCTGTCAGTCTGTCAGTCTGTCAGTCTGTCAGTCTGTCAGTCTGTCAGTCTGTCAGTCTGTCAGTCTGTCAGTCTGTCAGTCTGTCAGTCTGTCAGTCTGTCAGTCTGTCAGTCTGTCAGTCTGTCAGTCTGTCAGTCTGTCAGTCTGTCAGTCTGTCAGTCTGTCAGTCTGTCAGTCTGTCAGTCTGTCAGTCTGTCAGTCTGTCAGTCTGTCAGTCTGTCAGTCTGTCAGTCTGTCAGTCTGTCAGTCTGTCAGTCTGTCAGTCTGTCAGTCTGTCAGTCTGTCAGTCTGTCAGTCTGTCAGTCTGTCAGTCTGTCAGTCTGTCAGTCTGTCAGTCTGTCAGTCTGTCAGTCTGTCAGTCTGTCAGTCTGTCAGTCTGTCAGTCTGTCAGTCTGTCAGTCTGTCAGTCTGTCAGTCTGTCAGTCTGTCAGTCTGTCAGTCTGTCAGTCTGTCAGTCTGTCAGTCTGTCAGTCTGTCAGTCTGTCAGTCTGTCAGTCTGTCAGTCTGTCAGTCTGTCAGTCTGTCAGTCTGTCAGTCTGTCAGTCTGTCAGTCTGTCAGTCTGTCAGTCTGTCAGTCTGTCAGTCTGTCAGTCTGTCAGTCTGTCAGTCTGTCAGTCTGTCAGTCTGTCAGTCTGTCAGTCTGTCAGTCTGTCAGTCTGTCAGTCTGTCAGTCTGTCAGTCTGTCAGTCTGTCAGTCTGTCAGTCTGTCAGTCTGTCAGTCTGTCAGTCTGTCAGTCTGTCAGTCTGTCAGTCTGTCAGTCTGTCAGTCTGTCAGTCTGTCAGTCTGTCAGTCTGTCAGTCTGTCAGTCTGTCAGTCTGTCAGTCTGTCAGTCTGTCAGTCTGTCAGTCTGTCAGTCTGTCAGTCTGTCAGTCTGTCAGTCTGTCAGTCTGTCAGTCTGTCAGTCTGTCAGTCTGTCAGTCTGTCAGTCTGTCAGTCTGTCAGTCTGTCAGTCTGTCAGTCTGTCAGTCTGTCAGTCTGTCAGTCTGTCAGTCTGTCAGTCTGTCAGTCTGTCAGTCTGTCAGTCTGTCAGTCTGTCAGTCTGTCAGTCTGTCAGTCTGTCAGTCTGTCAGTCTGTCAGTCTGTCAGTCTGTCAGTCTGTCAGTCTGTCAGTCTGTCAGTCTGTCAGTCTGTCAGTCTGTCAGTCTGTCAGTCTGTCAGTCTGTCAGTCTGTCAGTCTGTCAGTCTGTCAGTCTGTCAGTCTGTCAGTCTGTCAGTCTGTCAGTCTGTCAGTCTGTCAGTCTGTCAGTCTGTCAGTCTGTCAGTCTGTCAGTCTGTCAGTCTGTCAGTCTGTCAGTCTGTCAGTCTGTCAGTCTGTCAGTCTGTCAGTCTGTCAGTCTGTCAGTCTGTCAGTCTGTCAGTCTGTCAGTCTGTCAGTCTGTCAGTCTGTCAGTGTCTGTCAGTCTGTCTGTCAGTCTGTCAGTCTGTCAGTCTGTCAGTCTGTCAGTCTGTCAGTCTGTCAGTCTGTCAGTCTGTCAGTCTGTCAGTCTGTCAGTCTGTCAGTCTGTCAGTCTGTCAGTCTGTCAGTCTGTCAGTCTGTCAGTCTGTCAGTCTGTCAGTCTGTCAGTCTGTCAGTCTGTCAGTCTGTCAGTCTGTCAGTCTGTCAGTCTGTCAGTCTGTCAGTCTGTCAGTCTGTCAGTCTGTCAGTCTGTCAGTCTGTCAGTCTGTCAGTCTGTCAGTCTGTCAGTCTGTCAGTCTGTCAGTCTGTCAGTCTGTCAGTCTGTCAGTCTGTCAGTCTGTCAGTCTGTCAGTCTGTCAGTCTGTCAGTCTGTCAGTCTGTCAGTCTGTCAGTCTGTCAGTCTGTCAGTCTGTCAGTCTGTCAGTCTGTCAGTCTGTCAGTCTGTCAGTCTGTCAGTCTGTCAGTCTGTCAGTCTGTCAGTCTGTCAGTCTGTCAGTCTGTCAGTCTGTCAGTCTGTCAGTCTGTCAGTCTGTCAGTCTGTCAGTCTGTCAGTCTGTCAGTCTGTCAGTCTGTCAGTCTGTCAGTCTGTCAGTCTGTCAGTCTGTCAGTCTGTCAGTCTGTCAGTCTGTCAGTCTGTCAGTCTGTCAGTCTGTCAGTCTGTCAGTCTGTCAGTCTGTCAGTCTGTCAGTCTGTCAGTCTGTCAGTCTGTCAGTCTGTCAGTCTGTCAGTCTGTCAGTCTGTCAGTCTGTCAGTCTGTCAGTCTGTCAGTCTGTCAGTCTGTCAGTCTGTCAGTCTGTCAGTCTGTCAGTCTGTCAGTCTGTCAGTCTGTCAGTCTGTCAGTCTGTCAGTCTGTCAGTCTGTCAGTCTGTCAGTCTGTCAGTCTGTCAGTCTGTCAGTCTGTCAGTCTGTCAGTCTGTCAGTCTGTCAGTCTGTCAGTCTGTCAGTCTGTCAGTCTGTCAGTCTGTCAGTCTGTCAGTCTGTCAGTCTGTCAGTCTGTCAGTCTGTCAGTCTGTCAGTCTGTCAGTCTGTCAGTCTGTCAGTCTGTCAGTCTGTCAGTCTGTCAGTCTGTACACTAGTCAGTCTGTCAGTCTGTCAGTCTGTCAGTCTGTCAGTCTGTCAGTCTGTCAGTCTGTCAGTCTGTCAGTCTGTCAGTCTGTCAGTCTGTCAGTCTGTCAGTCTGTCAGTCTGTCAGTCTGTCAGTCTGTCAGTCTGTCAGTCTGTCAGTCTGTCAGTCTGTCAGTCTGTCAGTCTGTCAGTCTGTCAGTCTGTCAGTCTGTCAGTCTGTCAGTCTGTCAGTCTGTCAGTCTGTCAGTCTGTCAGTCTGTCAGTCTGTCAGTCTGTCAGTCTGTCAGTCTGTCAGTCTGTCAGTCTGTCAGTCTGTCAGTCTGTCAGTCTGTCAGTCTGTCAGTCTGTCAGTCTGTCAGTCTGTCAGTCTGTCAGTCTGTCAGTCTGTCAGTCTGTCAGTCTGTCAGTCTGTCAGTCTGTCAGTCTGTCAGTCTGTCAGTCTGTCAGTCTGTCAGTCTGTCAGTCTGTCAGTCTGTCAGTCTGTCAGTCTGTCAGTCTGTCAGTCTGTCAGTCTGTCAGTCTGTCAGTCTGTCAGTCTGTCAGTCTGTCAGTCTGTCAGTCTGTCAGTCTGTCAGTCTGTCAGTCTGTCAGTCTGTCAGTCTGTCAGTCTGTCAGTCTGTCAGTCTGTCAGTCTGTCAGTCTGTCAGTCTGTCAGTCTGTCAGTCTGTCAGTCTGTCAGTCTGTCAGTCTGTCAGTCTGTCAGTCTGTCAGTCTGTCAGTCTGTCAGTCTGTCAGTCTGTCAGTCTGTCAGTCTGTCAGTCTGTCAGTCTGTCAGTCTGTCAGTCTGTCAGTCTGTCAGTCTGTCAGTCTGTCAGTCTGTCAGTCTGTCAGTCTGTCAGTCTGTCAGTCTGTCAGTCTGTCAGTCTGTCAGTCTGTCAGTCTGTCAGTCTGTCAGTCTGTCAGTCTGTCAGTCTGTCAGTCTGTCAGTCTGTCAGTCTGTCAGTCTGTCAGTCTGTCAGTCTGTCAGTCTGTCAGTCTGTCAGTCTGTCAGTCTGTCAGTCTGTCAGTCTGTCAGTCTGTCAGTCTGTCAGTCTGTCAGTCTGTCAGTCTGTCAGTCTGTCAGTCTGTCAGTCTGTCAGTCTGTCAGTCTGTCAGTCTGTCAGTCTGTCAGTCTGTCAGTCTGTCAGTCTGTCAGTCTGTCAGTCTGTCAGTCTGTCAGTCTGTCAGTCTGTCAGTCTGTCAGTCTGTCAGTCTGTCAGTCTGTCAGTCTGTCAGTCTGTCAGTCTGTCAGTCTGTCAGTCTGTCAGTCTGTCAGTCTGTCAGTCTGTCAGTCTGTCAGTCTGTCAGTCTGTCAGTCTGTCAGTCTGTCAGTCTGTCAGTCTGTCAGTCTGTCAGTCTGTCAGTCTGTCAGTCTGTCAGTCTGTCAGTCTGTCAGTCTGTCAGTCTGTCAGTCTGTCAGTCTGTCAGTCTGTCAGTCTGTCAGTCTGTCAGTCTGTCAGTCTGTCAGTCTGTCAGTCTGTCAGTCTGTCAGTCTGTCAGTCTGTCAGTCTGTCAGTCTGTCAGTCTGTCAGTCTGTCAGTCTGTCAGTCTGTCAGTCTGTCAGTCTGTCAGTCTGTCAGTCTGTCAGTCTGTCAGTCTGTCAGTCTGTCAGTCTGTCAGTCTGTCAGTCTGTCAGTCTGTCAGTCTGTCAGTCTGTCAGTCTGTCAGTCTGTCAGTCTGTCAGTCTGTCAGTCTGTCAGTCTGTCAGTCTGTCAGTCTGTCAGTCTGTCAGTCTGTCAGTCTGTCAGTCTGTCAGTCTGTCAGTCTGTCAGTCTGTCAGTCTGTCAGTCTGTCAGTCTGTCAGTCTGTCAGTCTGTCAGTCTGTCAGTCTGTCAGTCTGTCAGTCTGTCAGTCTGTCAGTCTGTCAGTCTGTCAGTCTGTCAGTCTGTCAGTCTGTCAGTCTGTCAGTCTGTCAGTCTGTCAGTCTGTCAGTCTGTCAGTCTGTCAGTCTGTCAGTCTGTCAGTCTGTCAGTCTGTCAGTCTGTCAGTCTGTCAGTCTGTCAGTCTGTCAGTCTGTCAGTCTGTCAGTCTGTCAGTCTGTCAGTCTGTCAGTCTGTCAGTCTGTCAGTCTGTCAGTCTGTCAGTCTGTCAGTCTGTCAGTCTGTCAGTCTGTCAGTCTGTCAGTCTGTCAGTCTGTCAGTCTGTCAGTCTGTCAGTCTGTCAGTCTGTCAGTCTGTCAGTCTGTCAGTCTGTCAGTCTGTCAGTCTGTCAGTCTGTCAGTCTGTCAGTCTGTCAGTCTGTCAGTCTGTCAGTCTGTCAGTCTGTCAGTCTGTCAGTCTGTCAGTCTGTCAGTCTGTCAGTCTGTCAGTCTGTCAGTCTGTCAGTCTGTCAGTCTGTCAGTCTGTCAGTCTGTCAGTCTGTCAGTCTGTCAGTCTGTCAGTCTGTCAGTCTGTCAGTCTGTCAGTCTGTCAGTCTGTCAGTCTGTCAGTCTGTCAGTCTGTCAGTCTGTCAGTCTGTCAGTCTGTCAGTCTGTCAGTCTGTCAGTCTGTCAGTCTGTCAGTCTGTCAGTCTGTCAGTCTGTCAGTCTGTCAGTCTGTCAGTCTGTCAGTCTGTCAGTCTGTCAGTCTGTCAGTCTGTCAGTCTGTCAGTCTGTCAGTCTGTCAGTCTGTCAGTCTGTCAGTCTGTCAGTCTGTCAGTCTGTCAGTCTGTCAGTCTGTCAGTCTGTCAGTCTGTCAGTCTGTCAGTCTGTCAGTCTGTCAGTCTGTCAGTCTGTCAGTCTGTCAGTCTGTCAGTCTGTCAGTCTGTCAGTCTGTCAGTCTGTCAGTCTGTCAGTCTGTCAGTCTGTCAGTCTGTCAGTCTGTCAGTCTGTCAGTCTGTCAGTCTGTCAGTCTGTCAGTCTGTCAGTCTGTCAGTCTGTCAGTCTGTCAGTCTGTCAGTCTGTCAGTCTGTCAGTCTGTCAGTCTGTCAGTCTGTCAGTCTGTCAGTCTGTCAGTCTGTCAGTCTGTCAGTCTGTCAGTCTGTCAGTCTGTCAGTCTGTCAGTCTGTCAGTCTGTCAGTCTGTCAGTCTGTCAGTCTGTCAGTCTGTCAGTCTGTCAGTCTGTCAGTCTGTCAGTCTGTCAGTCTGTCAGTCTGTCAGTCTGTCAGTCTGTCAGTCTGTCAGTCTGTCAGTCTGTCAGTCTGTCAGTCTGTCAGTCTGTCAGTCTGTCAGTCTGTCAGTCTGTCAGTCTGTCAGTCTGTCAGTCTGTCAGTCTGTCAGTCTGTCAGTCTGTCAGTCTGTCAGTCTGTCAGTCTGTCAGTCTGTCAGTCTGTCAGTCTGTCAGTCTGTCAGTCTGTCAGTCTGTCAGTCTGTCAGTCTGTCAGTCTGTCAGTCTGTCAGTCTGTCAGTCTGTCAGTCTGTCAGTCTGTCAGTCTGTCAGTCTGTCAGTCTGTCAGTCTGTCAGTCTGTCAGTCTGTCAGTCTGTCAGTCTGTCAGTCTGTCAGTCTGTCAGTCTGTCAGTCTGTCAGTCTGTCAGTCTGTCAGTCTGTCAGTCTGTCAGTCTGTCAGTCTGTCAGTCTGTCAGTCTGTCAGTCTGTCAGTCTGTCAGTCTGTCAGTCTGTCAGTCTGTCAGTCTGTCAGTCTGTCAGTCTGTCAGTCTGTCAGTCTGTCAGTCTGTCAGTCTGTCAGTCTGTCAGTCTGTCAGTCTGTCAGTCTGTCAGTCTGTCAGTCTGTCAGTCTGTCAGTCTGTCAGTCTGTCAGTCTGTCAGTCTGTCAGTCTGTCAGTCTGTCAGTCTGTCAGTCTGTCAGTCTGTCAGTCTGTCAGTCTGTCAGTCTGTCAGTCTGTCAGTCTGTCAGTCTGTCAGTCTGTCAGTCTGTCAGTCTGTCAGTCTGTCAGTCTGTCAGTCTGTCAGTCTGTCAGTCTGTCAGTCTGTCAGTCTGTCAGTCTGTCAGTCTGTCAGTCTGTCAGTCTGTCAGTCTGTCAGTCTGTCAGTCTGTCAGTCTGTCAGTCTGTCAGTCTGTCAGTCTGTCAGTCTGTCAGTCTGTCAGTCTGTCAGTCTGTCAGTCTGTCAGTCTGTCAGTCTGTCAGTCTGTCAGTCTGTCAGTCTGTCAGTCTGTCAGTCTGTCAGTCTGTCAGTCTGTCAGTCTGTCAGTCTGTCAGTCTGTCAGTCTGTCAGTCTGTCAGTCTGTCAGTCTGTCAGTCTGTCAGTCTGTCAGTCTGTCAGTCTGTCAGTCTGTCAGTCTGTCAGTCTGTCAGTCTGTCAGTCTGTCAGTCTGTCAGTCTGTCAGTCTGTCAGTCTGTCAGTCTGTCAGTCTGTCAGTCTGTCAGTCTGTCAGTCTGTCAGTCTGTCAGTCTGTCAGTCTGTCAGTCTGTCAGTCTGTCAGTCTGTCAGTCTGTCAGTCTGTCAGTCTGTCAGTCTGTCAGTCTGTCAGTCTGTCAGTCTGTCAGTCTGTCAGTCTGTCAGTCTGTCAGTCTGTCAGTCTGTCAGTCTGTCAGTCTGTCAGTCTGTCAGTCTGTCAGTCTGTCAGTCTGTCAGTCTGTCAGTCTGTCAGTCTGTCAGTCTGTCAGTCTGTCAGTCTGTCAGTCTGTCAGTCTGTCAGTCTGTCAGTCTGTCAGTCTGTCAGTCTGTCAGTCTGTCAGTCTGTCAGTCTGTCAGTCTGTCAGTCTGTCAGTCTGTCAGTCTGTCAGTCTGTCAGTCTGTCAGTCTGTCAGTCTGTCAGTCTGTCAGTCTGTCAGTCTGTCAGTCTGTCAGTCTGTCAGTCTGTCAGTCTGTCAGTCTGTCAGTCTGTCAGTCTGTCAGTCTGTCAGTCTGTCAGTCTGTCAGTCTGTCAGTCTGTCAGTCTGTCAGTCTGTCAGTCTGTCAGTCTGTCAGTCTGTCAGTCTGTCAGTCTGTCAGTCTGTCAGTCTGTCAGTCTGTCAGTCTGTCAGTCTGTCAGTCTGTCAGTCTGTCAGTCTGTCAGTCTGTCAGTCTGTCAGTCTGTCAGTCTGTCAGTCTGTCAGTCTGTCAGTCTGTCAGTCTGTCAGTCTGTCAGTCTGTCAGTCTGTCAGTCTGTCAGTCTGTCAGTCTGTCAGTCTGTCAGTCTGTCAGTCTGTCAGTCTGTCAGTCTGTCAGTCTGTCAGTCTGTCAGTCTGTCAGTCTGTCAGTCTGTCAGTCTGTCAGTCTGTCAGTCTGTCAGTCTGTCAGTCTGTCAGTCTGTCAGTCTGTCAGTCTGTCAGTCTGTCAGTCTGTCAGTCTGTCAGTCTGTCAGTCTGTCAGTCTGTCAGTCTGTCAGTCTGTCAGTCTGTCAGTCTGTCAGTCTGTCAGTCTGTCAGTCTGTCAGTCTGTCAGTCTGTCAGTCTGTCAGTCTGTCAGTCTGTCAGTCTGTCAGTCTGTCAGTCTGTCAGTCTGTCAGTCTGTCAGTCTGTCAGTCTGTCAGTCTGTCAGTCTGTCAGTCTGTCAGTCTGTCAGTCTGTCAGTCTGTCAGTCTGTCAGTCTGTCAGTCTGTCAGTCTGTCAGTCTGTCAGTCTGTCAGTCTGTCAGTCTGTCAGTCTGTCAGTCTGTCAGTCTGTCAGTCTGTCAGTCTGTCAGTCTGTCAGTCTGTCAGTCTGTCAGTCTGTCAGTCTGTCAGTCTGTCAGTCTGTCAGTCTGTCAGTCTGTCAGTCTGTCAGTCTGTCAGTCTGTCAGTCTGTCAGTCTGTCAGTCTGTCAGTCTGTCAGTCTGTCAGTCTGTCAGTCTGTCAGTCTGTCAGTCTGTCAGTCTGTCAGTCTGTCAGTCTGTCAGTCTGTCAGTCTGTCAGTCTGTCAGTCTGTCAGTCTGTCAGTCTGTCAGTCTGTCAGTCTGTCAGTCTGTCAGTCTGTCAGTCTGTCAGTCTGTCAGTCTGTCAGTCTGTCAGTCTGTCAGTCTGTCAGTCTGTCAGTCTGTCAGTCTGTCAGTCTGTCAGTCTGTCAGTCTGTCAGTCTGTCAGTCTGTCAGTCTGTCAGTCTGTCAGTCTGTCAGTCTGTCAGTCTGTCAGTCTGTCAGTCTGTCAGTCTGTCAGTCTGTCAGTCTGTCAGTCTGTCAGTCTGTCAGTCTGTCAGTCTGTCAGTCTGTCAGTCTGTCAGTCTGTCAGTCTGTCAGTCTGTCAGTCTGTCAGTCTGTCAGTCTGTCAGTCTGTCAGTCTGTCAGTCTGTCAGTCTGTCAGTCTGTCAGTCTGTCAGTCTGTCAGTCTGTCAGTCTGTCAGTCTGTCAGTCTGTCAGTCTGTCAGTCTGTCAGTCTGTCAGTCTGTCAGTCTGTCAGTCTGTCAGTCTGTCAGTCTGTCAGTCTGTCAGTCTGTCAGTCTGTCAGTCTGTCAGTCTGTCAGTCTGTCAGTCTGTCAGTCTGTCAGTCTGTCAGTCTGTCAGTCTGTCAGTCTGTCAGTCTGTCAGTCTGTCAGTCTGTCAGTCTGTCAGTCTGTCAGTCTGTCAGTCTGTCAGTCTGTCAGTCTGTCAGTCTGTCAGTCTGTCAGTCTGTCAGTCTGTCAGTCTGTCAGTCTGTCAGTCTGTCAGTCTGTCAGTCTGTCAGTCTGTCAGTCTGTCAGTCTGTCAGTCTGTCAGTCTGTCAGTCTGTCAGTCTGTCAGTCTGTCAGTCTGTCAGTCTGTCAGTCTGTCAGTCTGTCAGTCTGTCAGTCTGTCAGTCTGTCAGTCTGTCAGTCTGTCAGTCTGTCAGTCTGTCAGTCTGTCAGTCTGTCAGTCTGTCAGTCTGTCAGTCTGTCAGTCTGTCAGTCTGTCAGTCTGTCAGTCTGTCAGTCTGTCAGTCTGTCAGTCTGTCAGTCTGTCAGTCTGTCAGTCTGTCAGTCTGTCAGTCTGTCAGTCTGTCAGTCTGTCAGTCTGTCAGTCTGTCAGTCTGTCAGTCTGTCAGTCTGTCAGTCTGTCAGTCTGTCAGTCTGTCAGTCTGTCAGTCTGTCAGTCTGTCAGTCTGTCAGTCTGTCAGTCTGTCAGTCTGTCAGTCTGTCAGTCTGTCAGTCTGTCAGTCTGTCAGTCTGTCAGTCTGTCAGTCTGTCAGTCTGTCAGTCTGTCAGTCTGT